>OZJO01000373.1:0-45035 GCA_900406225.1 Acrobeloides nanus
ATTTTTTCAGAATTTTCCGGTGCGCGCAATCGATTTCTCGCATGATTTTACCCCTAAAAATGACCTTTTTAGAAAAAAAATTTTTTTCGAGAAGTGGTCGCAAACTGGACCCCCTTTAAAAAGCTGGATTTCGTAGCAATCGAATGACCCCAAAATCATGCCATAACTCTTTCTGGTTGCGGAGATATTGAATAATTAGTACAAAATGTCAGTTTTTTCGACATTTTTTTTACTAATTAAGCAATATCTTCGCAACCAGAAAGTGTTATGGCATGATTTTGGTGTCATTCGATTGCTACGAATTCCAGCTTTCTCACGACACCAAATCTATCAGCATTGAAAGCTTTGTATTGCCGAAGAAATCAGCTCAAAAACATAAAAACGTTTCGAAACATCAAACAACTCATATTTTTAGTATTTGTATTCAATAATCTCCATCATGCTAATAGAAGAAGCAGCTCAATTAAACAATGATGAAAGTTCCGCCATTAAAGAACTGCGAGAAATGGTGAAAGATGACCTTACACCCTATTATGATACTAGTTTTAACTTTCTACGTTGGATTCAAGGCTACAATGGAAATTTGAAAGAAGCAGCACGAAAACTTCGTATACATTTAAAAATGCGGTAAGCTGTTATCTTGTTTTTTTTTGAACGTCTAATTAAGGTTGGCGGGACGGGAAAGGAAGCAATCGGGAATGAAGATCATAATCGGGCAGGAAATTCTCGAAATCGGGAAATTTTTTATTTTGGTGGAAAAAAATGAAAATTTTGNCTTCGTATACATTTAAAAATGCGGTAAGCTGTTATCTTGTTTTTTTTTGAACGTCTAATTAAGGTTGGCGGGACGGGAAAGGAAGCAATCGGGAATGAAGATCATAATCGGGCAGGAAATTCTCGAAATCGGGAAATTTTTTATTTTGGTGGAAAAAAATGAAAATTTTGGGCGCCGGACCGTTTGCGGCTGGTCGTTTACGTTTGTGACATTTGCGGCCGGATTTTTGCGTTTGTGACATTTGCGGCCGGACATATGCGGTTGTGTCTTTTGTGGCTGTGAAATTTGCGGCTGTGACATTTGCGGCTCAGTGGGAACGGGATCGAACCTACGCCTTTCCAACTGCGAAACTAACGCTTTACCAACTGCTCCATGAAGGCGCCAGATGGTTTGCGTCCAGACTTTTGCGTTAGTTTCGCAGTCGGAAAGGCGTAGGTTCGATCCCGTTCCCACCAAGCCGCAAATGTCACAACCGCAAATTTCACAGCCGCAAAAGACACAACCGCATATGTCCGGCCGCAAATGTCACAAACGACCAGCCGCAAACGGTCCGGCGCCAAATTTTGGGATATTTTTAGTGAAAATTTGATCATTTTTGGTGAAAAAATAAAGTTTTTGAAATATTTTTAGTGAAAATTTGGTCATTTAAAAATATTTTTTGTAGAAAATCTCATTGGGAGTTGGATAATTTTGTTGAAAAACCTCGAACTCATGCAATTCATAAACATTGGACTTATGGCATAACTGGGAAGTCGAATGTGCTAGAAAATGTTATAGTAAACATAGATCAAGTATGATTTTGATTAGATTTCATATTCAAAATTTTATGAAAGTCATAACGACTTGAAAATTTTTCCAACTAATTGCTTCAAAAAATATGATCTTGTCTGACAAGGAACACTATCAACTTGTCTCCCATACATGTTTTTCAAATGATGAAAAAGTGGCGAAAAGTCTGAAGCCGGATAAAATTTGCTGTCAAAATCAACAAATTTCTTCAGATTCGAGTTTTCCATATCGAAAAACCCCGAGCACAAAACAATCTGATTTGGAGAACTTTTTGAAAATTCGAATTTGTTACCCCTTGAGGGACCAATGAAAAAATCGATTTTTCAAAAAGTTCTCCAAAAAATTCTTTGATAAATCGTTTCAATAAACAAACTTTTATTGAATCAGGCAAAATTAGCAAGCAATTTAAACTATTGTATATTCAGCAAACTTTAAACGCTCATATCTTCTCGGGGGAAGTCCTATGAGCAAAACATTTTTTAATAAAGTCGGCTATGAGGAACATTTTGATCCAGGTTTCGGCAAAATCGGGCGAGGACAAGTTGATATTGTTCGTTGTGAGTCAAAAACTGGTTTTGCACATAACATGTATATGTTTCATGCATTTCTCACGTTTTCTGCAGATGACATTAAAGAGTAAAGTAAAAAGTTTCCAATATGGTTTTACATCATGATAGATATAAAATCAAAAGAGTAAAATACAAAGAAAAATGAACATGGAGGAAATATAGACAAGTTTTAGAGTGGAAATGTGGATTATCATGGCATGCTGCAAGTGTATTCTGTTCAAGAAGTTATGAAGGCTCGAGTCAAAGACATGGAAGATATGCTAGCACAATGTATGAAACTTGAGGAAGAGACAGGTATAAAAGCTATATTCCGTTTCTCGGAGAGATTGTTGACATATATGCAGTGGCGTAGCCAGACTCCAGGAATGGGGAGGGGGGAACCAATCCCCAAAATTTACCTTTTTTTAGGTTGGCTAGCCTTCGACCGGCCAAAATATAAGGGGAGACTTATGATTTTTCCAGGTTTGGAGAGGACCAGGGTTCCCCCCTAGCTACGCCACTGCGCGATCAGAATACAAATGCGATAGCAAAAGATGAAATGAGAAAAAGATGATTGAATGAAATTATAAGGAACAGGGTTTTCGCGCTAATATACAAAACAATTCAAAAACATTGATTTCGTTGCGATGCCTTCTTTACACCTCTCTGAGCGTGTTAGCGCTTGGCTCCCGGTACTAATTCAAATTTGACCCCCTACATGAAGGGGTACTCCAGTATTTATATTGACACGAATACATAAAACTATTTTAGGAAAACAAGCATGGATCCTATATGTAATGGATTTAACAGGCTTAAAGTTTGACAAAAACTTGTACAATCTTGTCACAGGCGCCATGCGTAGCCTATCAGAATTCATGGCTGAACACTATGTATGTAATTATTTTTCACTGCAATTCTGATCTGATATATGATATTTCAGGTCGAACTTATCAAATATTTTGTCCTAGTCAACGTCCCGTCATTTGTTTTCTATTTATGGACTATGGTCAAACCTGTTTTACCAGACAGAACACGGCAAAAGGTTTGATCTTATCAAGATTTGCAAGAAAATTGAAAAATTGGGTATCACTGAATGTAAAATTTTTCGAAAAAATTTTTTTTCATCATCTGGAATTGATCCATCTAGGGGTAATTTTATGCGGGGAATCCGAATTTCATATCTGCAAGACTAGAAAATCTTTCCCCGGATCAAGAAAAGGCTGTAGGGCCACATTTTTGACAAGAATTTCTTTATTGTCTAACATCTTTTTCGAACTTATCAAAGACAATAAATTTAGTGAAATGATCTCTTACCAAATTTTTACATGGCATCTTTACCGTGTCGCTGTTTGCTTACACCATGTTTGGAAATGACGCTGCGATTTTGGTCATTTTTGTTTATGTGTATATGTGTTTACACGCAGAAATTTGAACAAGAATCACATGTTTTGTGATTCTTGTCAAAAATGTGTCATATAAATAACCATTTCTTGATTCGGAGAAAGATTTTCAGGGCTCGAAAATGTGAGATTCGGATTCCCCGCATAAAATTACCCCTAGAGGAGTCAGTTCCAGATGATGAAAAAAATTTTTTTCGAAAAATTTCACATTCGTGGGATACCTAATCGAAACTAGTTCCGAAAAATTTAGGTTCGAATCTTGAGTTCTTCGAATTGGCGCGACGAAATTTTGGACTTTGCCTCATATGAAGCTTTACCAACAAAATGGAATACCGAGAAATTCGATCAGTTTCATGCGAACTTGGACATACCTATTCCCTTTCCAGAAACAGAATATTATTGTAATCGAACAGTAGAGCTTCCAATTGGCATAGAAAAAAGCAAAATTGCGACGGGAAAAACTTTATTTTTGTCAAAAGAACTAAAAGCTGGCGATGCGCTTCAGTGGTGGATTTCCGGTGATGCCGAGTTTGGCTTGGGTGTATTTTATTCCAAAAACAGAGATGAGAATAATACTGAAAAGTGTGTTTCGAATTTGGTCTTGTGTGATCAAAAAAATTTTTAGCATGCAAACTATTTATCCATGCTTGGAATGGATGCCGGGTCCGACCATCGCTCCACTAAATGACCAGATTGTTGCAAAAACAGATGGCTTTTATCGTATATGGATTTCAAATTCTCGTGCGTGGTGGCACACTCTTACCATCTTGAGTAAATTGACTATAATTCCGGGTGAAGGAAACGATTGTGCTTCAACATCTAGTATAGAATAAAAATAACTTACGCGTTTTTTAAACTGTTAAAGAACCAGCCCATTCGGAAAAAAGTTGTCATAATTTGTTCATGAAATTTGGAGCATTTTGTGTTTTTACGGCATGTTATGAACGGCTTCGAGATAATTGCATGTGAAGTTTTGTCTGTGTATTACAACGAAAACATGAACGCAATGTTCAAATTTCATGTTTTCGTTGTAATACACAGACGAAACTTTACATGCGATTTTCTTGAAGCCGTTAATGATTCAGGTAGTGTCATAAAAACAAAAAATGCTCCAAATTTCATGAACTTTCTGAATATCAACAAATTATGGCAACTTTTTTCCGACCTGATTGGTCCTTTAACAGTTTAGAACAATTTCGATGTATTTATTTGATTTGTATTATTTAGAATTGTATAAAGTTGCATTGGCTTGTATGCCACGTGAAAGAATTTGTTGCTCGAAAAGGATACTGGAGGCTCAGTAGTGAACAGTCTAGCAAAAATCGCATTTTTGCTAGGCTGTTCACTTTTCGCTTCAATACATAATACGCCTTCCCTGAATCAGGAAAGCGTTTTTTTGCTTCAAAAATGTCAAATTCGGATTCCCCGCATGTTTTTATCCAAAATTTTCATGTGGAGCTACAGCCCTATTTAGTTGTTTTGAAATAAATTTGAATTCAAATATGTTTCCAGTAATCCAAAAAAATTTGGCGATACGTTTTATTTATTTCTGCACTTGTTTATCTCAACTAAGACATGTGGTCTTGTCTCATACACACAGAGCTTTGTGTTTCGTTGGAAAATTTATGTTCAACGCAAATCACATGCTTGTTCGTTTTTGAAAATTATGATACGCTGGAAGTTCCATGATCCTTCTGTTTCTTTATTCAAAAGCATCAAGTGAGTTTTTCTTTATCAACTAGAGACTCTCAAAATTCCCCAACTAGAAATGACTCATTCACTTTTCAAAACCGGAAAATGCTACCTTTGAAGGAAAGAGATTTTATCTTGTTGTCGATTTTTCGAAATTTAAAGTAATACAAAAAAGTTCTGCAGAAAGTTAAGTCCACTCAGATACAATCCTATGAAAAAATGATATATTCAAAAAGATATGCAAACTGAAACATTTTTTATTTTTACGGCATCCTCTGAATCGTTTTCCCCATCGAGATAAATGCACTTGAAAATTTGAATTCGTGTACATGTTTTCGTTGTAATAACCAAACTTTTTTGAATTTTTTGAAAAAATAGCATCAATCGACAGAGAATTTTATGCTGAACAACTTTGCTAATTGAAGTTTGCGTCAACAATTATTTTCTCCGACCAAAAATGCAAAAAAATTTATGCAGGGTTTTCGTTTCAATATACACAAAAATTCAAAAATTTAAACTTATTTTGCATTTTTGATTGGAGAAAATAATTTTTTACGCAAACTTCAATTAGCAAAGTTGTTCAGCATAAAATTCTCTGTCGATTGATGCTATTTTTTCACGATTTTCCCGCAAAAATTCAAAAAAAGTTTGGTTATTACAACGAAAACATGTACACGAATTCATATTTTCAAATGCACTTATCTCGATGGGGAAAACGATTCAGATGATGCCATAAAAACAAAAATGCTCCATTTTTCATGATCTTTTCGAATATATCATTTTTATAGTGTTTTTCCGAGTGGACTGGTCCTATTAAACGTTGATAATCACTAGACACAGGCTGAGTTCCTAAGTTGAACCATACAGTCACACTTTTAGATCAGCAACCAAAAATGGCATCCGTAAAAACTCCATTCGATATGCAAATACGAATAGTTCAAACACTAGACCCAAGCAACCAGTTACATTAATCTCATCGATTGAGGATGCGCCGCCACCAGCCGTTTCAGGCTTAACTGTCATCTCGCCCCCACTAATACCAGTTCATTCCGTAGCCACGCACCCAAAAGAACCAGAGATGACAGTTAAAGCCACGTTTTATGCCAAGCAAACTGCTGCTATGCGAGGGATTGATTTAAGGGTAAGATAGTCTGGTAAAGTTTTATTAGGTAAAATGTAGACAGTGCATGGTTCGGGTCCGGATGGGACAATCCTTGTTAGTGACTTGCCTTCACCTTCTCCCGAAAACAAGTGCATTATAAGGCCACCAAATTGGAGAGAACTCGATCATGTGGACATTCAGCTATCGGAATATCGTGTCGCGTTGTCAAAAATGCGCTCTGAAGCCAAATCCTACATACCACATTATTCATTAGAAGCTGAACTTGATGTTGGTAAACTGTTGAAGTAAAATTTCGGGTAGTATAACTTTTCGTACAATTTTGGGGTTCGCACGGACTACAGTTATTTTTTGTATAAACACTTTTCGTACGGTACTTTCGTACATTACTTTTCGTACAAATGGGGTATCAACTGTTGCTTTCGTCGGTTGATGGGAATGTCCATTGTTGGGATTGACAAGAGACTGGGAATTTGCTGATGAACTTGAAGCGGCGGAATAGGCTCGGCAATTGAACTAGGGAGTCGTCGAACTTAGGGAGGTTGAATGGGTTCGGCCATTAAACTAGAGAGTTCGCACGGACCTTTTGTACAGTTATTTTTTTTGTACAATTATTTTTCGTACGAACATTTCGTTGTACTAACAATACTCGTTGTACTAACGAAAAATATTTGTAGGAAAAGTACCTTGAACAAAAAGTTCGTACGAAAAATAATTGTACAGAACAATTGTACGAAAAGTTATACTGCCCAATTCATGTGAAATGAACATTGTTCAATATCATCGAGCGTATGTTCGAGCACACTTTTCGTACAATTATTTTTTCGTACGAACTTTTCCGTTGTACTAACAATACTCGTTGTACTAACGAAAAATATTGTACGAAAATTACCTTGTACGAAAAGTTCGTACGAAAAATAATTGTACAGAACAATTGTACGAAAAGTTTCGTACGAATCACAATTGTACGAAAAGTTATACTGCCAAATTTCGAAGGTGTACCAAATTGGCCATCTAACATTTTTAGACTGCGTTCGGAGCTAATCTCAAAGTTGAAAGCACAGCACAATGCCGACACAGTTCCGAAAATGACAATCAACGATTTTATTATCAAAGCTAGCGCTCTAGCTTGTATGAAAGTTCCCGAAGTGAACTCATCTTTTATGGATGATAGTATCCGGAAACATGACTATGTCAATATTTCTTTTGCGGTAGACACAAAAAGTCGTGATTTGATTCTCTCGCCTGTTATTTGTAATGCGCATGAAAAAGTAAGCGAAACACTCTCTGGCGGAGATTTAGATTCCAATTTTTGAATTTAGGGTCTTTTTCAAATCAGCACAGAAGTCGGCATGCTAATCAACAAAGCAAGAGCAGGGAAATGCCAGCCAGATGAAATTCACGGCGGGACTTTTAGTATCTCCAACTTGGGCATGGTGGGAAGCCTGAAGAACTTCGCTAGCATTGTTTACCCACCACAAGCGGCGGTGATTGCCATTGGAGGGATACAGAAGACTTTAGTTCCGACTGATGACAACAAGTTGATTATTTTAATGCGGCACTAGGACAGCTATCAGCCATCGCCGTCATGGACATCTATCACCAGGACACCCAACACTGACCACGGCAGACCAAACTGTGCAAAAAGTTAAGACACCCCCAAAAACGGCATCGACCAAGATCTTGTTCTATGGGGTTTTTCTAGGTTTATCCGTGACATGTGTCCCCGTGATAGATGCCCGTAACTTTTGTCCGTGACGATGATAGCTGTCAGTGTTTAAATCTGTTGTGTTGTTGAACAACAGTTTTAACGTGCAAATCTGTTGTGTTGTACAACAGAATGATTCTGCTGGTCAAGACAACAGTTTTTTTCTGTTATGTTAACAGATTTTTCTGTTGTGTTGTGCACAACAAGATTACAACAGAATGATTCTGTTGTACTTTTATCGTACGACATGCATTTTTGTGTCGTACGAGTCTTCGTACGATGCCTCGTACTACTCCTCGTACGAAAAAATGCATTGTCGTACGACAAATTTCGTACGATGCCATCGTACTGCATCGTACGACAGCTTGTGGCGATTTAATCGTACTTTTACATTAATTTTACGATCGTACGATAGTTTGTGGGCTATCGTACTTTTACTTGCGTTCAGTACGATAGAATGTGCGAGCTTATCCCGACCCTTATAGCTGTCCTAGTGCCTTTAATGCTATGCCGTTTAATGTAGCTCAAATTTAGCTATGAAACGATTTCTACGATGCAAGTGACTTTAAGCTGTGACCATAGAGTTGTGGACGGTGCTATTGGAGCTAATTGGTTAAAGATCTTCAAAAATCTAGTTGAAAATCCATTAAAACTGCTATTGTGATCAGTGATTGCCGAGATTGTAGAAATGCTAGATTTTTTTGTTATCATTATTGTCTGTAAATTGACACGAGTGAAAAAATAAATCTATTTACTATTTAAAACAATTCATTAGAAATTATATGAAACACAAGAAGTTTTCTTTCGAAATTTATTTGAAGACCACCTTTCCTTTATTTTCTTGCTAAAAATGAGATGAAAAAATTTAAGCCTATCCTGAAGCATACCTCATCTCCAAGGGCGAATTTTTTCTTGTCGATAATTTTAAGATTGGAACGAAGGTCCACTTTGGTTTCCTTCTTCTTCATTTTTTCGAACCTAGGTTTAAAAAATTCATAAAAAGGAACTTTGTGCCAATTTTCTTACTTTCCTTCAGTCTTGAACACTTTCTTCAACATTGGTTTTGGTCCCCTATCACAATCCATAAAAGTCAAAATCCATAAAACTTAAAATCCATAAAATTCTGTATTCGGATTCCGAGACTGGATTCGGATTCTGAATTCTGATTCTCCATCTGGATTCTGAATTCGGACTATGGATTCTGACTCAGAGTCTGAATTCCAGGTTCTGATTCTCAATCTGGATTCTGAATTCGGATTCTGAATTCCGGATTCTGAATCCGAATTCCGGATTCTGAATCTAAATCTGAATTCAGATTCTGGATTCTGAATCCGGATTCTGAATCCAGATTCTGGGTTCGGATTCTGGATTCTGAATCCGGATTCCGATTCTAGATTCTGATTCAGAATCTGAATTCCGGGTTTGATTCTCAATCTGGATTCTAAATTCGGATTCTGAATCTAGATTCTGAATCCAGATTCTGGGTTCGGATTCTGGATTCTGAATCCGGATTCCGATTCTAGATTCTGATTCAGAATCTGAATTCCGGGTTTGATTCTCAATCTGGATTCTAAATTCGGATTCTGAATCTAGATTCTGAATTCAGATTCTGAATCCGGGTTCTGAATTTGGATTCTGAATCCAGATTCTGAATCCGGATTCTGAATCTGGATTCTGAAGTTCGGATTCTGAATCTCAATTCAGGATTCTGAATCTGGATTTTGAATTCGGATTCTGAATCCGGATTATGGATTCAGAATCGATAATCTGAATTCAAATCCAGATTGCGAATCAGAATCCGGAATTTGGATTCTGAATCCGAATCCGGATTCAGAATCCGAATCTGTGATCAGAATCCGAATTCAGAATTTAAAATCTAGATTCAGAATCCGGAATTCAGATTCTGAATCCGAATTTAGAATCGGAATCCGGATTCAGAATCCGAATTCAGAATCCAGATTGAGAATCAGAACCTGGAATTTAGACTCTGAATCAGAATCCATAATCCGAATTCAGAATCCAGATGGAGAATCAGAATTCGGATTCAGATTCTGAATCCGAATTCAGTCTCGAAATCCGAATACAGAATTTTATGGATTTTAAGTTTTATGGATTTTGATTTTATGGATTTTGACTTTTATGGATTTTGATTTTTATGGATTTTGAATTATGAATTTTGAGTTATGGATTTTGATTTTATAGATTGTGATAGAGGACCGTTGGTTTTACACTAAAAGTTTTTATTGTACTTCGCTCATTTTTGCAGCAATCATTTGATTGTTTCTTTTTTGGTGCAACCAATTTCAAAGATTGGCATGTTTATCAAGTTTCTTTATGTTATCAGAATTTTGAACAAACTACTTTTTTGAACAAACTACGTTTTTTTCAACTAAACAATGATTGTACTTGAAACGTAAATCATTGACAGCAATGGTTAACTCGTTGATCTCAAAATCTTTTTGACGGACAATATAGTTGAGATCATAGGTATCAGATTCCAATTGCATGATGCGGTCCACGAAAGCCTGTGCCTTGTCTTTTAGTTCCGCTAAATATTTCACACATTAACAGTAGCGTAGTCAGGAAAAATTTTCAGGGGGGGGGTGGCACAACTCCAAAAATTTTCGAAAATTATATGGTTCACCCCTTACAATTTTTTTAATGACAAAAAAACATAAGAGGGGACTCTTATGTTTTTTTCGACCTTCATTTGATTTCAGGGGGGGGGGCACGTGCATGCTGGGCACACCCCTGGCTATGCTACTGCACATTACTATATTTGTTTTGATTGAATAATGAAAATCTATTTCTTTATTTTTGTTTTTTACATATTTTGCTATGATTTAATCGAACCAAGACCTATTCCAATTGAAAGAGCTGGATCAGAGGAACGTAAATGAAAGTACCGGGATCCGAGCGCTCCGCCCTCATAACTCTTTGAGACGAATAACATGACACCAAAATTATCCAATTTGAACATTGTTATGGGTTATTGAAATGAAAATTCTGATTCATGTTTTCGTTTCAATAACCCAAAACAATGTTCAAATTGGATCATTTTTGTGTCATTTTATTCGTCACAAAGAGTTAGTTCCTAGGCCGACGCGCCTACGGCGCTATTTTTTTCAAAAAAATAAAGTATGATCCTTGAATGACGCGCCTCCGCTATCGGTTGCACTCGGAGCGATACATGTGATGAGTTTTCCAATAGTCGGGATCTACTTTTTTAGACTATTCTAAACGGTTTAACCAAGGTTCCGTAAAAAATAGGGCATGAAAAAATTAGTCCTCACAGACAAAAAGAAACGCACATTTCTCCATTAACCCTAATCCAGCAACGTTATTTTGTTGCAAAAATAGACTGTTTTAAAAGACCTCTAAGAATCTCATAAAATAGCCGATTCAAATAAAATTTGCTGTATTATTTAGCTCTACTTTAGAGCTTCAAAATGTGGTATAAACTTTTTCTCAAACCTTAATATTTGCCGAGATATAACGATTTGAAAAACGGTACTTTTTTCTTTGGGGTCTGTTGGACCCAGGTTGCCGACTTAGGGTTAAATAGTAGTTACTAGGCCGACGCGCCTTCGGCGCTATTTGGAGTATTCCCATTTACCCCATCCACCCCCCTTCACTTCAGTCCTCGCTTTCCGAATGATTTCCTGCGGTGTTCGGCCTTCAGCCTCGCTTTCCAAATAATTTCCTGCATTGCTCGGCCTTCGGCCTCGCTTTCCGAATAATTTCCTACAGTGTTCGGCCTTCAGCCTTGTTTTTCAAATGATTCCCTGACAGTATAAAAATTTACATAGAAATCTAAGTACATTATAAATATTTTCAAGTCATTTTCTCTATTTTCCTGCGGTTAAAAAAAATTTAAACTTTTTTTAATTTCACAAAAACCCTCGTGTTTACGAAAAAGACTTCAACTCATATACCTTCGATTAAACAGACGATTTTTATCCATTTTTGAGATTAGCATATTTTCTAATCGATTTATCTCGATAAGTTAAGAACAGAAAAGTGAAAAAAATCGCTCGCATTTTGGGTCACTTTGAGGGGGTCCAAAATGCCTATTTTAAGGGTTTCCCTTTGGAAGTAAAAATTTAAAAAAAGATAGCAAAAAATAACGAAAATTAGAATAGCGGGAAAATGACATACGCAAAAATGAGATTTGGCAGGCGCGCTTGACGGCAAAATCTAAAGATTTTTGCCGGATTTTTGGGATGTTTAAAGTTTATACAAAAAATCAACAAGTATAAAAAGTTAGCAGATAGGAATATTTTTGGAAATTAAAAATTTCGACGCAATCCCGCGGTCAAAATCAAAAGATTCATTCAAATTCGTGTTCAACATAGCCGATAACCCCCGAGTACAAAAAATCAGACGATTTGGAGCACTTTTTGAAAAATCGATTTTTCGACCCTGGACCACCCCCGGAAGGGGGGGGGTCCAGTAGACCCCTTAGATGAGTTTTCCCAGAGTCGGGACCTACTTTTTTGGGCTTTTTGGACTATTCTAAACGGGTTACCGAAGGTTTCGTAAAAAAAATAGGGCAGAAGAAAAGTTAGTCTTCACAGACTGACAGACAGACGCACATTTCTCCTTTAAAGAGTATATAATAGTGCTGCAATCGACTTGTACGAAAATTTTATATCATCTTTGTAAAAAATTTCCACCAAAAGTCTGTGTATTGAAACGAAGGAAATTCAATTTTTCAATTGCCTGCGCACTACCCAAATTGATAGCCTACATTGATCTAGTCCATCAAGATCAGGCATAGGAATAATCCGTTCTTGAAGAACACGCTGTCTTTCTTGTTCCTTCAACCTTTGCTGCTGTTTCAAATTTTCCGCAGCTTTTAGCATAAGAAGTTTCTAAAAGATAAGAGACTGTGTTAGAAATTTAATCTTACTCGCAATTTCTTCTTGCGCTCAGGAGTTAAGAATCCTTTTTTAGCCATCTTCATTCGTTGAGCTTCTTCCAAACGCTTCCGCACTTCGGCCTTCCTGCGATCACGCTCTGCTGCTCGTTTCGTCTAAAACATAGTCAGTTATGTAAAGGACCTTTCTCAGTTGGAAAAACGTCGCCATTTTTTGTTGATATTCAGCAAGTTCATGAAAAATGGAGCATTTTTTGTTTTTACGGCATGTTCTGAATCGTTGTAATTTTCGAGAAAATTGCGTTTGAAATTTTGAATTTGTGTACATGTTTCGTTGTAATACACAAATTTGTTTGAATTTTAAATCGGTTTTTGCATCGATTTGTTAAATTTTCATAAAATGAACATTGTAGCTATAATTTTTTATTGTTAAATGAGACGAACAAAATGACACGAAAATTATTCAATTTGAACATTGTTTTAGGTTATTAAAACGAAAATTCAAAAAAGTTTGTGTATTACAACGAAAACAAAGCACAAATTCAAAATCTCAAATGCAGTTTCCTCGAAAACTACAACGATTCAGAGCATGCCGTAAAAACAAAAAATGTTCCATTTTTCATGAACTTTCCGAATATCAACAAATTGTTGCCAAGATATGGCACTGCCATATCTTGGCAACAAGTCCAATTTCTGCTCAAAATCTTCCATTTTTATCGCCTAAACAATTTTGGGGGTTGATCTTGTTGAAAAAAAGCAAATCATGTTTTCGTGTCGATATACAGACTTTTTCAAAAAAATAAAAAATGCAATCATATTTTAAAATGTTGATATTTGGCTATAGAAGACGATTTTTGACGAAATTTTCGCCCCTACTAAGGTTTTTCTAGTCGGGGAATCGATTGCGCGCATTTTCGAAGCATGAAAAAATTTCTCTAACCCTGATTCAGGGAATACAAATTTTTGAGCCATTTTGGAGGGTATACATCTCATAGGGTACCTTCCAGTGGAGAATCGAATTTTTAGCAAAAAAAAAATGAATTTCTGGAGAAAAAATCGAATTTTTGTCATTTGGTCAAAATCAACAAACCCCTTCGGATTTCGTCTTTAGCCAAATATCAACATTTTAAAATATGGGTTGCACGCAATTTTTTGAAAAAGTCTGTATATCGACACGAAAACATGACCTCGATGACGATATCCGGTCGGAAATAGAGGATGCACCGATCGGGGAAAACCGGGGTCCACGATTTCCGACTCTCGATAATCCGCCAACACTGTGAAACGGCATAGATTCGAATGTCAGGGCGCAATTATTAGCGCGCATATGTAGGGGAGCAAATCTCGTTGCGCAATTATAGAGTGCAAATGTTGGGCGCAAATATCGGGGCACAAATGTCGGGGCACAAATGTTAGGACGCAAATGTCGAAATTAGATATATTTTTTGGCCCGACAAAACCTTATCGAACAACCCAATACATAAAAATAGCTAAATTTTGCTCAAATAAATCTGGGCCCTATAGATTTCTTTCTAAGTCAATAGATAAGAGCTGGGATCGGTGACGCTTCCTCGAGATTTGCAGTAGGTGGTGTCTTGAGCAGAGCTGTCAAAAAACTGCCAAAATCGCGAAGTTCAACTGCCAAGATCGAAAGAAAATGTTTTTAAACAATTTTTTGAAATTGACCTTGGCAGTTGAACTTCGCGATTTTGGCAGTTTTTTGACAGCCCTGGTCTTGAGTGCGATATGCAAATGAAAGTGTTAACGCTAAGTGGATAAATCCGAGGGAGTTACGGATCAAGTCAGGAATTACAAAGTAAACAAACGGTAATCGAATGATTAGAGGACTATCCAAGCCCACATCTTTCCTATCATTTTCTTCTTTGTGGAAGACTTTTGTTTTAAAGTAGAAAGAATTTTCCGTTCTATTAATTTACCAACTTCCATTTGTCTCAATAAGCAAGATAAATTTATTATAAATTAGTCAAATAAACTTTGAGACCATACAATTTACAAGTATACATCGAAAAATACACGAAATAGAAAAAAAACACTATGAAAAAGTTATATATTCGAGAAGTTCATGAAAAATGGAGCATTTTTTGTTTTTACGGCATGCCCTGAATCGTTGTAGTTTTCGAGATAATTGCGTTTGAAATTAGTGATTTTTGAAATTTTGTGTATTACAACGAAAACATGTACACGAATTTATATTATCTCGATGGGGAAAACGATTTAGATGATGCCGTAAAAACAAAAAATGCTCTATTTTTCATGATCTTTCCGAATATATCATTTTTTCATAGTGTTTTTCCGAGTGGACTGGTCCTATTAAACGTTGATAATCACTAGACACAGGCTGAGTTCCTAAGTTGAACCATACTGTTCAACGCAGTCACACTTTTAGATCTGCAACCAAAAATGGCATCCGTAACAACTCCATTCGATATGCAAATACGGATAGTCCACAAGCTAGACCCAAGCAATCAGTTAACAGTAGCGTAGTCAGAAAATAAGGCCACCAAATTGGAGAGAACTCGATCATGTGGACTTTCAGCTATCGGAATATCGTGTCGCGTTGTCAAAAATGCGCTCTGAAGCCAAATCCTACATACCACATTATTCATTAGAGGCTGAACTTGATGTTGGTAAACTGTTGAAGTAAAATTTTGGGGCAGTATAACTTTTCGTACAATTGTGAGGTTCGCACAGACTACAGTTATTTTTTGTATAAACACTTTTCGTACGGTACTTTCGTACATTACTTTTCGTACAAATGGGGTATCAACTGTTGCTTTCGTCAGTTGATGGGAATGTTCATTGTTGAGATTGACAAGAGACTGGGAATTTGCAGATGAACTTGAAGTGGCGGAATAGGCTCGGCAATTGAACTAGGGAGTCATCGAACTTAGGGAGGTTGAATGGGTTCGGCCATTAAACTAGAGAGTTCGCACGGACCTTTCGTACAGTTATTTTTTTGTACACTTTTCGTACGGTACTTTTCGTACATCACGTTTCGTACAGCACACTTTTTGTACAATTATTTTTTCGTACGAACTTTTCGTTGTACTAACAATACTCGTTATACTAACGAAAAATATTTGTACGAAAATTACCTTGTACGAAAAGTTCGTACGAAAAATAATTGTACAGAACAATTGTACGAAAAGTTATACTGCCAAATTTCGAAGGTGTACCAAACTGGCCATCTAACATTTTTAGACTGCGCTCAGAGCTAATCTCAAAATTGAAAGCACAGCACAATGCCGACAAAGTTCCGAAAATGACAATCAACGATTTTATTATCAAAGCTAGCGCTCTAGCTTGTATGAAAGTTCCCGAAGTGAACTCATCTTTTATGGATGATAGTATTCGAAAACATGACTATGTCAATATTTCTTTTGCAGTAGACACAAAAAGTCGTGATTTGATTCTCTCGCCTGTTATTTGTAATGCGCATGAAAAAGTAAGCAAAACACTCTATGGCGGAGATTTAGATTCCAATTTTGGAATTTAGGGTCTTTTTCAAATCAGCACAGAAGTCGGCATGCTAATCAACAAAGCAAGAGCAGGGAAATGCCAGCCAGATGAAATTCACGGCGGGACTTTTAGTATCTCCAACTTGGGCATGGTGGGAAGCCTGAAGAACTTCGCTAGCATTGTTTACCCACCACAAGCGGCGGTGATTGCCATTGGAGGGATACAGAAGACTTTAGTTCCGACTGATGACAACAAGTTGATTATTTTAATGCGGCACTAGGACAGCTTCAGCCATCAACGTCACGGACATCTATCACCAGGACACCCAACACGGGCCATGGCGGACCAAACTGTGCAAAAAGTTGAGACACCCCCAAAAACGGCATCGACCAAGATCTTGTTCTATGGGGTTTTTCTAGGTTTATTCGTGACATGTGTCCCCGTGATAAATGTCCGTAACTTTTGTTCGTGACGATGATAGCTGTCAGTGTTTAAATCTGTTGTGTTGTACAACAGATACTCTTACTTTTTTCCCTTTTCCCGTTATTACTTTGAAATTTGTGTAAAATCGGGGAAAAAAGTAAGAGGGAAAATAAAGGGGAAAAAAGTAATAGTACCCGAAATTCGTACAACGAGCCGTCGTACGTTGTCGTACAACAGTGCATTTTTGTGTCGTACGAGGCGTCGTACGAAATGTCGTACAACACGTCGTACGACTTCTCGTACGGCACAAAAATGCACTGTCGTACGACAAAGTACGACGGCATCGTACGACAGCTTGTGGCGATTTCATCGTACTTTTACGTTAGTTTTACGATCGTACGATAGCTTGTGGGCTATCGTACTTTTGCTTGCGTTCAGTACGATAGAATGTGCGAGCTTGTCCCGACCCTGTCCTAGTGCCTTTAATGCTATGCCGTTTAATGCAACTCAAATTTAGCTATGAAACGATTTCTACGATGCAAGTGACTTTAAGCTGTGACCATAGAGTTGTCGATGGTGCTATTGGAGCTAATTGGTTAAAGATCTTCAAAAATCTAGTTGAAAATCCATTAAAACTGCTATTGTGATCAGTTTTTACCGAGATTGTAGACATGCTAGTTTTTTTGTTACCATTATTGTCTGTAAATTGATACGAGTGAAAAAATAAATCTATTTACTATTTAAAAGAATTCATTAAAAATTATGCAACACAAGAAGTTTTCTTTCGAAATTTATTTGAAGACCACCTTTCCTTTGTTTTCTTGCTAAAAATGAGGTGAAAAAAATTTAAGCCTATCCTGAAGCATACCTCATCGTCAAGGGCGAATTTTTTCTGGTCGATAATTTTAAGGTTGGAACGAAGGTCCACTTTGGTTTCCTTCTTCTTCATTTTTTCGAACCTAGGTTTAAAAAATTCATAAAAAGGAACTTTGTGCCAATTTTCTTACTTTCCTTCAGTCTTGGACACTTTCTTCAACTGTGGTTTTACACTAAAAGTTTTTATTGTACTTCGCTCATTTTTGCAGCAATCATTTGATTGTTTCTTTTTTGGTGCAACCAATTTCAAAGATTGGCATGTTTATCAAGTTTCTTTATGTTATCAGAATTTTGAACTAACTACTTTTTTGAACAAACTACGTTTTTTTCAACTAAACGATGATTGTACTTTAAACTTTTTAGGATATCATTCTTTTTACTTTAGCACTCATTTACTTTAGGACTCACTTCTAAAAATTCCATTATTTTTACTCTTTTAAACGAATTTTGATATTTCAAATCGTTTATCTATTATTTTTGTTTTTTTTCACTTGATTGAAACACAATTTTTTGATTAATTGAAACTAAAATTACATTGTTTAGTTATGGATATTTTAAAGGGAATAAATAACAAACGATTACTCAAATTGTTAGGCAAGACAGATGAAGAATTTTTTGAGCTGCTTACTGAAATCAATCTTCTGCATTCTACGCAAATATAATGTCGGTAAGTTTTTTCTTGTGTAAATGTGAATTTTTAGGCCATATAGTTGATACGCGGCGGAGTCTTGGCGGCATTGAACGGAAAATCAACAAGTGCTTTATGGTTCCCAAGAGCGACAAGTCTATCAACAAAGGTCATTCGGATAGCAAGAATCACGCTAAGAGCGATAAGCACCACTACAGCGTGGCCATCGCATGAAAATGTCTGCGACGACGCCGGAGTCGAATATGGTGGAGCAACGCATCTGAGTACCGACCAATCGCTGAATCAACATCAATGAAGCCGCGATGCGCCTCGAGAAGTACACATGCCGTCAGACGGTCAGCGAGCGAAGCATCATCGACACCACCGGAAAGCAAACCAAGAGAGTCAAGAAGAGCGACAAGTCTATCAACAAAGGCCATTCGGATAACAAGACGCACGCCAAGTGCGATAAGCACCACTGCACTAAGTCTCATAAAAAGAAGTATTAGAATCGCGTATTTGTTATATTTTGTAAATATAAATGTTAATTGTTATATAAATGTTAATTGCATAAAAGTTGAATGAATTTGAATGTTGAATAAAAGTGGTCGAAACTCATTGAAATATCAAAATTTGTTGATATNGATATAATTGTGTATTTGTTATATTTTGTATAGATGTAATTGCATAAAAGTTGAATGAATTTGAATGTTGAATAAAAGTGGTCGAAACTCATTGAAATATCAAAATTTGTTGATATTTCAATGATTTTCGACCACGAGTAAAAATAATGGAATTTTTAGAGGTCAAAAAAGTTTGTGTATTACAACGAAAACATGTACACAAATTCAAAATTTCAAAATCAATTCTCTACAGTAAAAGAGTGCCGTATTTGAAACTTTTTTAGGAAGTCATTAAAAAGTAAAGAAAAACCATACAATTTGCCACGTAAATCATTGACAGCAATGGTTAACTCGTTGATCTCAAAATCTTTTTGACGTACAGTATAGTTGAGATCATAGGTATCAGATTCCAATTGCATGATGCGGTCCGCGAAAGTCTGCGCCTTGTCTTTTAGTTCCGCTAAATATTTCACACATTAACAGTAGCGTAGTCAGGAAAAATTTTCAGGGGGGGCACAACTTCAAAAATTTTCGAAAATTATAAGGGTCATCCCTTACAATTTTTTTAATGACAAAAAAACATAAGAGGGGACCCTTATGTTTTTTTCAACCTTATTTGATTTCAGGGGGGCACGTGCATGCTGGGCACACCCCTGGCTATGCTACTGCACATGACTATATTTGTTTTTATTGAATAATGAAAATCTATTTCTTTATTTTTGTTTTTTACATATTTTGCTATGATTTAATCGAACCAAGACCTATTCCAATTGAAAGAGTTGGATCAGAGGAACGTAAGTGAAAGTACCGGGATCCGAGCGCTCCGCCCTCTCTTTGAGACAAATAACATGACACCAAAATTATACAATTTGAACATTGTTATGGGTTATTGAAACGCTGTTCATGTTTTCGTTTCAATAACCCAAAACAATGTTCAAATTGGATCATTTTTGTGTCATTTTATTCGTCACAAAGAGTTATAGAAAATGCTGCAATCGACTTGTATGAAAATTTTATATCATCTTTATAAAATGAAAATTTCCGTCAAAAGTCTGTGTATTGAAACGAAGGAAATTCAATTTTTTAATTGCCTGCGCACTACCCAAATTGATAGCCTACATTGATCTAGTCCATCAAGATCAGGCATAGGAATAATCCGTTCTTCAAGAACACGCTTTCTTTCTTGTTCCTTCAACCTTTGTTGCTGCTTCAAATCTTCCGCAGCTTTTAGCATAAGAAGTTTCTAAAAGATAAGAGACTGTGTTAGATGTGCCTGGTGAAAATTTAATCTTACTCGCAATTTCTTCTTGCGCTCAGGAGTTAAGAATCCTTTTTTAGCCTTCTTCATTCGTTGAGCTTCTTCCAAACGCTTCCGCACTTCGGCCTTCCTGCGATCACGCTCTGCTGCTCGTTTCGTCTAAAACATAGTCAGCTATGTAAAGGACCTTTCCCAGTTGGAAAAACGTCGCCATTTTTTGTTGATATTCAGCAAGTTCATGAAAAATGGAGCATTTTTTGTTTTTACGGCATGTTCTGAATCGTTGTAGTTTTCGAGAAAATTGCGTTTGAAATTTTGAATTTGTGTACATGTTTTCGTTATAATACACAAATTTTTTTGAATTTTAAATCGGTTTTTGCATCGATTTGTTAAATTTTCATAAAATGAACATTGTAGCTATAATTTTTTATTGTTAAATGAGACGAACAAAATGACACCAAAATTATCCAATTTGAACATTGTTTTGGGTTATTAAAACGAAAATTCAAAAAAGTTTGTGTATTACAACGAAAACATGAACACAAATTCAAAATTTCAAATGCAATTTTCTCAACAACTACAACGATTCAGAGCATGATGTAAAAACAAAACATGCTCCATGTTTTATGAACTTTCCGAATATCAACAAAAATGGCAACTTTTCCCCATGGTCATTTAAGGGTAGAGGATAATAAAACTTACTTCTTCATCATCTTCTTCATCCTCATCCGAGAATTGGGCCATTGCACCGCCGTATCTTGGCAACAAGTCCAATTTCTGCTCAAAATCTTCCATTTTTATCGCCTAAACAATTTTGGGGGTTGATCTTGTTGAAAAAAAGCAAATCATGTTTTCGTGTCGATATACAGACTTTTTCAAAAAAATAAAAAATGCAATCATATTTTAAAATGTTGATATTTGGCTATAGAAGACGATTTTTGACGAAATTTTCGCCCCTACTAAGGTTTTTCTAGTCGGGGAATCGATTGCGCGCATTTTCGAGGCATGAAAATGCTTCCCTGACCCTGATTCAGCGAAATGTGTTTTGTATTGAAGCGAAAATATGAAAATTTTTGCTTTTTCTTCCAAAATCATTTTCTTTCTAAAACCTTAAGGAGCTGAGCTATCCTAGATTTTTGGGGTCTAATAGATTTTCGTTTTATCCTGGCCAGGAGTGGTAATTTGGTTCGGGGGCTCCCCTATTTATACCCTTAAACCCAGCAGTTGAAGCAAGTATGACTCCACCCCGATTTCATCATTTTATGGAGTGATATTTGATGATTCATGAGATTTCGAAATAAAAATGACGTGATTTAAAGTTGACGAATTTTGATCACCTGACGTGGTGGTGAGTCATACTTGTTTTTATTGGACTGGGCTCCCTTGGAACCTTCGGGGAAGCCGTGAGGGGCGCCTAAGACAAGCCCAGTACCACCGAACCATGAGACCCTTGGAGTAATCGCTCCAAATTCTACTCTAGTCGTAACGCGCCCTGGCATTTGCGCCCCGACATTTGCGCCCCAACATTTACGCACCCAACTTGTCCGTTTTTGAAATTTTCGACCTTTTTTGAAAGATATTTTACAAGTCGGGTCATAGGTGGGCAAAGGGGGGGGGGTGGCACCCCCCCCCTGACCGACTCACTCAAAATGGAAAAATTAAGGGGGGGACCGCCTCAAATTTGACTTGAATTCTTAAATGAGGATGACTTCAAACTCCGTTAAAAGTTTACGACATTTTTCTAAAGATTTGAAAAATCTTTTCGATATTTTTGAGGTGGTCAAAAAAAAAANTTGACTTAAATTCTTAAATGAGGATGACTTCAAGCTCCGTTAAAAGTTTACGACATTTTTCTAAAGATTTGAAAAATCTTTTCGATATTTTTGAGGTGGTCAAAAAAAAAAAGGTCCTCCCGGAGGACCACCTCAAAAAGGGTCCGCACCCCCCCTCCTTGCCCACCTATGAGTCGGGTGCACAAATGTCGGGGCGCAAATCTCGTTGCGCAATTATAGAGTGCAAATGTCGGGCGCAAATATCGGGGCACAAATTTCGGGGCACAAATGTTAGGGCGCAAATGTCGGGAACTACTGTAGATCAGCGATCCCATTAAACGTGAATTTTTTCGAAAAAATTTTTTTTCCGATTTTCTAAAAACCAACTTTTTAGACTAATTTCTAGGCGAAAAATCGATTGCGCGCATTTTCGAAGCGTGAAAAATTAAGTTTGACCCTGAAAATCAGGGTAGAACGCGAAAATTTTTCTGAACCGATGGGGGCGTAACATTTATGGCATATTTTCAAAAACATTTTTTTCTAAAAAGAACCTTTCTAGGCCTAATTTTATGTGAGGAATCGATTCCGCGCACTCCCGAAGCATGAAAACGCTTCCTTGATCCTGATTCAGGGAAGGTGGTGTGTGTATTGAAGCGAAAATCGAAATTTTCGGATTTTTATGAAAAAACCGTCGATTCTTAGGTTTTTCTAGGCGGGGAATCGATTCCGCGCACTCCCGAAGCATGAAAACGCTTCCTTGACCATAGTTCAGGGACTGTGAAACATGGTCAAGGAAGCGTTTTCATGCTTCGGGAATACGCGGAATCGATTTCCCACCTAGAAGAACCTAAGAATCGACGGTTTTTTCATAAAAATCCGAAAATTTCGATTTTCGCTTCAATACACACACCACCTTCCCTGAATCAGAGTCAAGGAAGCGTTTTCACGCTTCGAAAATGCGCGCAATCGATTTTTCGCCTAGAAATTACTCTAAAAAGTCGGTTTTTACAAGAAAATCGGAAAAAAATTTTTTCGAAAAAATTCACATTCAATGGGGTCGCTGATCTACAGTAGTCCAAATGTCGGGACACAAATGTTGGATGCAAATATTGGGGCGCAAATGTGAAAGTGCAAATGTCAGGTGCGCATATGTGAGGGCGCAAAAGTCCCCCACCCGAAATTAGATATATTTTTTGAACCGACAAAACCTTATCGAACAACCCAATACATAAAAATAGCTAGATTTTGCTCAAATAAATCTGGGCCCTATAGATTTCTTTCTAAGTCAATAGATAAGAGCTGGGATCGGTGACGCTTCCTCGAGATTTGCAGTAGGTGGTGTCTTGAGTGAGATCTGCAAACGAAAGTGTTACCGCTAAGTGGATAAATCCGAGGGAGTTTCGGATCAAGTCAGGAATTACAAAGTAAACAAACGGTAATCGAATGATTAGAGGACTATCCAAGCCCACATCTCTCCTATCATTTTCTTCTTTGTGGAAGACTTTTGTTTTGAAGTAGTAGGAGAAAATTTTCCGTTCTATTGATTTACCAACTTCCATTTGTCTCAATAAGCAAGAGATAAATTTATTATAAATTAGTCAAATAAACTTTGAGACCATACAATTTACAAGTATACATCGAAAAATACACGAAATACCATTAAAATTGTTTAAAGGACCACAATCGACTCGAAAAAAACACTATGAAAAAGTTATATATTCGAAAAGTTCATGAAAAATGGAGCATTTTTTGTTTTTACGGCACGTTCTAAATCGTTGTAGTTTTTGAGAAAATTGCGTTTGAAGTTGACGATTTTTGAAATTTTGTGTATTAAAACGAAAACATGAACGAAAATTCAAATTTCAAACGCAATTTTCTCGAAAACTACAACGATTCAGGGCATGCCGTAAAAACAAAAAATGCTCCATTTTTCACGAACTTTCCGAATATATAATTTTTGGTGATTTTTGAAATTTCATATGTATTACAACGAAAACATGAACACAGTGAAAATTCGCCAAAAAATACATATTCGAAAAGTTCATGAAAAATGGAGCAATTTTTGTTTTTACGGCATCTTCTGAATCGTTGTAGTTTTCGAGAAAATTGCGTTTGAAGTTGACGATTTTTGAAAAGTTGTGTATTACAACGAAAACATGAACGAAAATTCATATTTCAAACGCAATTTTCTCGAAAACTACAACGATTCAGAACATGCCGTAAAAACAAAAAATGCTCCATTTTTCATGAACTTTTCGAATATATAATTTTTGGCGAATTTCCACTGTGTTCATGTTTTCGTTGTAATACACATGAAATTTCAAACATCGCCAAAAATGATATATTCGGAAAGCTCATGAAAAATGGAGCAATTTTTGTTTTTACGGCATGTTTTGAATCGTTGTAGTTTTCGAGAAAATTGCGTTTGAAATTTGAATTTTCATTCATGTTTTCGTTGTAATACACAAAATTTCAAAAATCGTCAACTTCAAACGCAATTATCTCGAAAACTACAACGATTCAGAAGATGTCGTAAAAACAAAAAATGCTCCATTTTTCATGAACTTTCCGAATATATAACTTTTTCATAGTGTTTTTTTCCAAGTGGACTGGTCCTCTAAACAAAATTGTACAAGTGCCATAAAGTCGATCCAAAAATTGGAAAATGGTTAATCTAAAAGAATCAATGGGAACTTAATTTTTAAAGACTGTGAAGGTTTTTTATATCCAATTTAATTTTTGATGGCACTCGGGTGTTTCAAAATTTGTAACCTTTATCTGAGATGTACTAATCTTTTGAACCGATCAACTCCTCGAACACAACCTTGATTCATATCAGCAAATTCTCCCAACAGCTCTTGACATCCAGTGCTCTTCTCCAGTCGATCATTGTCTCTGAGTAGGTAATGCATTTGAAGGACTTGAGGTGGAGCAATCGAATCTGGCAATTCTGGTGCCGCATTTGTGGATGGACCAATGCTGTGCTCGTCTTCAAACAGACCTTTTTCATCGCCAACAATTAAAAATCGTGGTTTGCCTTCTCTGGGCTCAACTTTGAGACTTTTAAAGCATTTTGGGTTGCACTTTCGAATCCAAATTGTGAGCTTTCCTATAAAAGAAAAGGTTGCTACTACACAATAGGGGGGGGGCACCCACGTTTTTTCGAAATTTTTTTCCGAAAATGACTCTTGTAGGGGTAAAAACACATGGGGAATCCAAATTTAACATTGTCGAAGCGAAAAAACGCTTCCCTGATTCAGGGAAGCGTATTGTGTATTGAAGCGAAAAGTCGCAAAAATAGCGCTCATGGGAAAAATATGAAAAAAATCGCGAAAGTTCTATTTCTTATTGGGCACCACTGTAGACAGCGGGAACTTACTTGGCTCTGGGAGTGCACTTTGCCATGTTGACAAATCTGTATACAACTTCAAATATTCGACATTCCGTATTTTCACAGTTGTACTCGATTCGACTCGGAAAACGGCTCCTAAAACATTATAGAAGAATTGTTTTGCTTGATAAAAGCTATTCATGCTACAGTCAAACCTCCGTTTTATGACACCCGACGGGGGACATAACGACCACGCAGGGATGCCGGTGGGAAAATTTGGTATATAAAGAAATCGACTTGCTATATATACCAAATTTCCCCGCCAGCATCCCTGCGTGGTCGTTGTCATTAAACGGAGATTTTACTGTATTTTCTATGATTGAAACAACAAATCTATATTTTCAAATGAGCGTACCAAATCTTGGCTTAGTTTTGAGCTCAGTACAAATATCCGAGAACTTTATAAACCGGCACTGGTCACACTCAACACTACAAGTTTTCTCAGCACAAGTGCAATTGCCATTGTCCAGGCACACCGTATCAACTAAGTCAAGTTCTGGGATAACATCTCTCTTTCTCCTACGACGTTTCACTGGACTAACTTCTGGTGAAAGGAACAGTTGACCCATAACGTCTACAAAGAGATTGCTATACATAAAACAAATTTTGGGAGCTACTTCGGCTTTTATACCCCATTGAACATGGTATAAAATCGAAAAATTTTATTCTTCGAAATTTTTTCAAAAATCACCCTATAGGGGTAATTCTATGCGGGAAATCGATTGCGCATATTTTCTAAGCATTAAAAAATTATCTTGTCCCTAATTCAGGGAATGGAGTTCGTGTATCGAGGCGAAAATGAACGATTTTCTTTTTTCGCCCGTACACAAACCCCATTCCCTGAATCAGGGTTAAGATAATTTTTCATGTTTAGAAAATGTGCGCAATCGATTCTCGCATAAAATTACCCCTAGTGTGATTTTTGAAAAATTTCAAAAAATAAATTTGTCGATTTTAGACCATGTTCATTGGGGTATAAGAGCCGAAGCAGCTCCGAAAGTTTCTTTACCATTGTATCGAGCAGTGATCGCAACTGGAGCCAAATATTCTGGAGAATAATTCGAATCCGGTTCTAGGATCTGTATCTTATAACACAATGGCAAATTTGGTTTCAGCTGAATAAGAATGAAATTTACTATTTAAAAAAATAATCTATTTTTACTTTTATTAAGATTAGATGGATCGCAGTAGCACTTAACTGAGGAGCACGGAGAAGCTCAGTACCTTCTCGAGTAGTATTTGTAAGCAGTTGTAAATCTTCCACACTCGTGCTAAACCCAGTGAATAAACCATGTTCAATTTCTAATGTATTGAGTAGCTGGGATCGTGTCCTAAAATTTTATTGCTTGACAAATCTTAAAGGACTTTTGTGTTTTTGATGCCATGAGAAAGAGCACAAAATTTGGAGCATTTTTTGCTTTTACGGCACTACTTGAAAATCTAACTGTAAAAAGTTATGAGCAAAACAAAAAAATTTTCAAACGAGTTTGGATATTGAAACGAAAACCCTGATTCATCAATCAGATTGTTTATTGAAACAATTTAATAAAGCAATCGTCAGGAAATCGTTCGGAAATCCGGACTCATTTCCAGATGGCGTCCGTAAACGGGTCGAATTGGTCTGAATATTGACACGAAAACCCTGAATTTGAAAACTTTTTAAATAAATCATTAAAAATTCAAATTATGTAAGAAAAAATTAATTGTGTGAGAAAAAATTGGGATCCTCGTGAAATGCGTTACACGACTGGCTAGCACGCACCCCTAACTCCAAAAAGCACACCCCTAACCCCTAACTAGCACACCCCTAACTCCAAAAAAACCCACTCGATACAAATAGTTTGCATAATTTCTCGTTCACTTCCCGGAATCCTTTGCTGACTTGCGGTAATAACGACAGGAAACGCTTCACTAGGATCACGCTTTCTTCTCTTCCTCTTGGATGAGTGGACACGCACGCCGGCAATGATCTTTCCGTCGCCGACACTCTGTAACCGTATTTTCCTGGTTGCGGTTGGCAGCCGAATCGAAAATGGCATCTCATCAGTTGAAAACGTTGTCAATGCTTCGGTATTGGTGGTTAGATTCACACGCACTCGTATTCCACTTCCAGTAGGAGATTGGCGAACTCGATAGCTGTATAGTGAGCGCCAGCCAAAGTATGTGTCCTAAAAATTCAAGTTACCGCCGACTCTAGAGACCGGAAACATGGACCTGGTTTTGCAGAAAAAAATTTTTGACCACTAAAATGAATTTACCCGTAAAAGTGATGTCCTACAAAGTTGTTTCACATAAAATTTCGGGTTAAAATGACCACTCGATGACGAGATCCGGTCGGAAATAGAGGATGTACCGATCGGGGAAAACCGGGGTCCACGATTTTTCGACTCTCGATAATCCACCAACACTGTGAAACGGCATCGACTCGAATGAGACGAAAAGAAAGGTTTGAAATGATACGACTGAACGATCGAATAAAACGATATATTTCATTTCCAGAAGGCGTCCGGAATCAGGTTTGAATTTGCCTGAATATTGACACGCAAACCTGAATTTGGTCCATTATGTCGTTTCATTCGTGCCGTTTTACTTGATCTTTTCATTCGTTATTTGATCGTTTCTTTCATAGACTGCGTTCGGAAACAGGTTTGAATTTGCCTGAATATTGACACGAAAACCCTGAAGTTGGTTTCGTTACATTATATCGCTTCATTCGTATCATTTTACTTGATCTTTTCATTCCTATCGTTTTATTCGATCGTTTCATTCGTAAACAAATTCAATGCGTTCGGAAACAAGTTTGAATTTGCTTGAATATTGACACGAAAACCCTGAAGTTGGTTTCGTTCTATTACGTCATTTTACTTGATCGTTTCAGTCGTATCTTTCCATCCTCGTCGTCCCATTAGAACCTATGCCTGTAAAACGGAACCCCAGGGTGAAAGATTACCGAGCATCGTCTGTAATTAAATAAGATCTAAAAACTGACTATGGCCGTTTCGAATTGCCGATTTGACATTTGAGATTCAACCAACCAGTTTGTCATCGAATCGAAGTCAAAAAGTTTGCGATAGTAGTCGAAAGTTTTCTGATCTTTGGTCAAAGCTAGCATTGCCAACGCGTTTGTTAGTACATCTGCACTCTAAAATCAATCTTTGTTAACATAACGGGCAGATCTTTTCTTTTACCTTAGAAAATTTGACCTCTAACACATTATTATAGCTTTTCTCAGCAGATGATTTCCAATGAGGAATTTGGTTAGCTAAAATTTTTTTTATCATTTATGGAGGTATGATTTTTTGGAATTTTGATTTTGAGGGGCGCTATATCGAGGTTTTACTGTACCTTTCCCTTTCGATGTCAATCTTGAGCGCATAAGAGGTTCCGTCAAAGATGATGATTGGAATGCCATCATAGCTTCCGTCCTTAAATCAAGCTGGTCTCTATCGCTGAAGTTATAGAACTCATGTGTCAGGTTTTTTATTGTCTGATTCGAATGTTCCTTCTAAATTTGCGAGATAAAAGCAGTCAACAATTTCGGAGCTATTACACATTAAAGAGGGCCACCCACGTGAAAAATTTTTCTGAAAATGACACCTCTAAGGGTAAAATATGCGGGGAGTTCGAGTTTGACATTTTCGAAGCGAAAAAATGTTTCCCTGGTTCAGGGAAAGCCTGTGTATTGAAGCGAAAAGTCGCAAAAATCGCATTTTTGCGAGTCTTAGACTTAAGCTTAGGCTTAGACTTAAGTAGTTTTTGAAGATTTTTTGCTACTTTTCACTTCAATACAAGGCTTTCGCTGAACCAGGGAAGCGTTTTTTCGCTTTGAAAATGTGAAATTCGGACTTCCCGCATGTTTTTACCCCTAGAGGTGTCATTTCCAGAAAAAAGTTCTAAAAAATTTTCACTTGAGTAGCCACCCTCTCTAATGTGTAGTAGCTCCAAAAATTTCAAAATGTAACCATGCAAGTATAATCTGCGCAATCGGAAACCATTTGTCGCATAAATGAACGCATGAACCATAGCTGATCTATCTCATTGCTCTATAAAATTTTATGAAACATTTCATTCTGATGTGTTCAAGATTTACGAGATTAATTTGGTCATGGAAATTCAAATCAGCTGCGTTTATTCCATTCTTTGTAATTGTGGTCAGGTAATTGATAGGACCGCAGACAAATTCCGGCTCAACATTATGTTCGCAAAGCAAAGAAGTGGCGAGCGTAGTAAAGCTAAAAAATTTTCCCTGTAACATACATGAACAAGGGGGGACAAGCTACCTCGAGGCTATATGGTGTCGACCAAAAAAAGGATCTTTTTTTTAGTCCGACGGCTTCGCCACCCCGAGGCTATATGAACTCGGAGGTTATAACGGCTTTGCCACTCCGAGGCTATATGAATCTTTAACTTTTGGCTCGATGCTAGCTACATGAGGGGGGACAGTCCCCCCCCCCATTGGTAATGTATGCCTTGTAATCTTAAAGGACCAGTCCTCTTCAAGGACGATTGACTGTTTTTTCAATAAACAACTTTTATTGAAACAGGTTAACTATTTATACTTGATTATTATCGTGTTCATGTTTTCGTTGTAATAAATAAATTTCAAAAATCGCCAAATTCAAACGCAATTTTATAGAAACTGTTAACGATTCAAATTTACTTTAAAAGCATCAAAAATTGAAAAATTCGTAAAAAATCAAAAAATTAGTCAAAAATTGAAAAATTCGTCAAAATCGAAAAATTCATTAACTTCGAAACTTTTTTTTATAAAAAAAGAAATTTTTTAAACAAATACTTACAAAATAGATGGTTGAACTATTGTATCAGATTTTCGTGGTGGACCAAACAAGTAAAATGCACATGGCTTGGATTTATCCGATGAACAATTTGAATAGGACATAAGTTGAGACAATACTGAAAATTGAATGGAAAAATTATTAGACTTTTTGCTAGGACACAACTAGGGTTAGAGGGAAGAAAATTTTTCCTAATGGTCGCCCTTATGTTTTTCGCTAAATTTGAGAGAACTTTTTTTTCAAAAATTTAATGGTCTCCAATTATGATTTTTCACCAAAAATGACCCAATTTTCAATTAAAAAAATATCCCAAAATCATCATATTTTCACCAAAATCATTATTTTTTTCACCAAAATCATCATTTTTTCACCAAAATTTTTGATTTTCTGAGGTTTTCTCGATCAGAATTTCCTGTTCCCCGCCAACCCTAGCTACAACAACTTACAATAGCCAACTTCTTCTTTCCTGGATGCTAGGAGTATTGAAGACACAGAATAGGTTTCAAGTGATCTCAATTCATAGGTCGCGAATGAAAGTTCCATCAAAACATTTGCCAGGGAATTGGTCTGTCTTTTTCCGCGTCTCATTCTTGGACGATTCGGAGCACGATCCTCGGTTTCATCCAATTCATAGCCGGTTGACAGCGAGGGTCGGAATTTGGAAAATTCCAGCACAAGTTCATAAACAACATCTCCTGGCCGTGTATTGATTTCGATGTCCGTGAAAATTTCATCGTCTCGATCATCGGATTTTTTCTGGGTATATGCTAAATAGGCACTTATAATTAGAGCTGCAGTGAGCGGAATCCCGTCCCGTAAATCCCGCCCGCACCATTTTTTAAGAAAAAATCCCGCCCCGAAATCCCGCACGCACATTTTTGAAAATCCCGCAATCCCATCCCACAAATTGAATAATCCCGCAATGTCTTTTTTCATCGAAAATTTGGCAAAATCGACCATTTTTAAGTGATTTTTTCATCGATATTTGACAATTTTTTTAACCAAAATTTTCAATTTTCGGGTCATTTTTTGCTTAAAACTCTTGTTTATTCTACAAAAATTTTTGTCATCTGGAAAAAACTAACGATTTTATACATTATAAATGCATTTATTGTCTTAACCAATTTTTTATCAACAAAATTTAATCTTTTTAACCCCGCAAAAAATCCCGCGGAATCCCACCCGCAAGCTTTTAAAAATCCCGCAATCCCGTCCCGCAAAAAATTTTTTGAAAAAATCCCACCCGGTTTTTCTTCAAAAAGACCAACACGCAGCTCTATTATAATCGAAAATTACATTTCACTCTTACTTATAATATCTGGAAAAGGTAGACTAAGTGGTCGAACATCACCAGACACTCCACTTTCGGCCATTGGATAAATGATGCGCTTTTGGGGGTAGATAATCACATTACGATAGTGTTCTTCTTGTTCCACACGTTTCTAAACCAACCAAAATTTAGCCAATATGATGACCACAGGGTGGCCCGAAAGACGCACTTTCTGCTATTTTGGCGCAAAAAATTGAAATATTCATTAAAAATTCGTCACAAATTGAACAATTCGTTTAGGCCCGCCACTAGCTGACGCTAGCAGCGTTGTAACGTTTAATGGCATTTTTCAAACCGTCGTAATTCAGCTTTGCCTTATCAGTTTTCGGGGATCTTGGTGTCATTTTTGTAGAACTAGATCTCCTGCATTGCTTGCGTCAGGTTTTCCCCGTCGCACTAAGCATTTTAAGTTGTCGTAATGACTTTCTACGACGAAAATGCTTAGTGCGACGGGGAAAATCTGACGCAAGCAATGCAGGAGATTAGTTCTACAAAAATGACACCAAGATCCCTGAAAACTGATAAGGCAAAGTGAATTACGACGGTTTGAAAAATGCCATTACGACGTTACAACGCTGCTAGTGTCAGCTAGTGGCGAGCCTTAAAATTGAAATTCGTCACAAATTGAAAAATTGATCAAAAATCGAAAAATTCGCGCCACCCTGTATAATCTCTTACCAAAACATTCACAGTATGAACAACAGTATCATTCACGCCATCATTACTTTCACTGCAATGCCAATCGCCGCCTGGATTATTCGACTCGGGTCGAAGCTGGAACGAAATATTTTGAGGGCCTTCGCGGAGAAAACGCATCTGCATCGTCTTCACCACCACCGGATGAGTTTGATTCAACACAATTCGGGTGTAGTCGGTCTCTCCAACATTGCCATCCGGACCAACATCCCCGCATACAACCGGGGATAAGCCGGTGAAGCAAACAGCCATCTAAAATTTGAAGTGTTGAACAAGAAAAAAAGACCACGACTACATTTGTGGTGCCCCTGAGATTGTCGGCGGTAACTGTGACTTTTGCTGGGATTGTTTCGTTTTCATAGACGTATGAGGGAAGATCGACTTGCATGAAAACATGGCGTCTTCCAATTAGTTTAGCTGGAGGTGTTTGACATGTTGAAGTGCGACCATTGGTCCAAAATGTGCCGGTAAAGGTCCATTCGGTGACAGAATGTGGTGCAGTTAGGGTAATGTCTTTGCGGCCTTGATCACTAAAAAAGAATTTTTGGAAAAAAGCCTGCTTATGGTCACATGATTGAAATACTAATGGCACGACATCCTACTAATTAAGTATGTCTGTAAAAGAAACACATTATATGTTTTTAACGAATTTTTCGATTTTTGAAAAATTCGTCCCTCTCCGTTCTTTGAAATAAAACTAAAATCTTACTCTAATTCAAAATCGTCAAAGAGCCAAACTTCTGGGAAATAACTTCTCACTAAATCAGTTGCATCTGGAACATCTTCAGTTGCATCTAACAAGCTTGTTTCCTTAACTTTTTGAGTCATCATCATCACATCGTTTTGTGGTGGTCGTTTGGGTTTTTCCCTTGGTGATTGCATGAATCCGGCTCGCATAACCGAGGCCTCAGGCTTCCTGTTTTCGTCCATAAGTCCGTCCGTTGACGTTTTCTGTAGCTTTTTATTCGCACTTTCAATCAACATTCGTAGACAAAGTCCATGGATCTCAAAGCCGTTCTGTTCGAAGTCCATTCCATTTTTGTTGATCATTGGCCCGGGCATTTCTTCTCCGGCTTTCTTGCAAATATTAGCTAAAAACATTTAAAAATTCATGACTTTTTTATTTCGTTGTCTTTTTCGATGCGATTTTTCAAATTTTATCGAATTTTTCAATTTTTTAAAGAATTTTTCGATTTTTGACAACTTTCCCCAGGTTCCTCCCCCATAATTATGATGCTGAGTATAATTATACATATGGTATCGATGAGGCTTGCATGGTCAATAAAATTAGATAGCTTCATTGGTGATGTGGATTTGTATGCAGAAAGGGAGTTCAGATAAGGATTTTTAAAGATTTCCAAATCCCAAGGAAGTGAAGAAGTCTTGCTGTCAGTGTTAGGCTAAATAAAAAGATTTTATGTTAAAATTCGAAACAAATCAATACCAATGTTGTTCCCAACTGGTTGAGTTTACTGTCAATAGCATGCACCGTAGCCAGGCTATATGGCTCACCATTTAACGAAACTGCAACTTTGCCATCAAGAGAGGTTCTTGAACTCGAAAGACTTAGGGAAAACTAAATTTGTGATAAATCAAATTGGGGCGCTAGGATGATACACACCTCAAAGTGAAAATTCGTCCCTGAGATCAATAAAAGTTGTGTATTGACGCGAAAATTTAAAATTTTTTTCGTTTTTCATCGAAGTTAGTGTTTGATTTGATGGTTTAGCCTTGATGCTTTTGGCTAGGACCTTTTGAGCACTAGACTAAAGTTAAACCATTACATCAAACACTAAAAAATTATTGTGTATGCCGAATTTTCACAGCGTTCATGTTTTCGTTGTAATACACAGATTTTTTCAAAAATCGCCAACTTCAAACACGATTTTCTCAAAAACTACAACGATTCAGAGGTTGCCATAAAAACAAAAAATGCTCCATTTTTCATGAACTTTTCAAAAATGCTTAAATCTGTGAAGTGTGTGTGCAGTCCTAGTGCCCAAGGCTGGCAAACTTTTAACTTACTGGAGATTGGCAGTTTCCCTTTTCCACAAAGAACAACCACATATCGGATTTGGCACGCGCATACCAGGTGTTGGAAATGCCATAAACAACCAATATGCAATATCCTTCCATTTCTGATGTGATCCCAAATGAGATGAGGCCGTCATTTCGAACTGTTCCGACGTAGGCAACATATTTCGAGTTGCATAGCACCAAGTAATTTAGAGCTCGCCCAGTTTTTACATTGGCTATGAAACGCTCTCCTTCACGATATTTGACTTTGTCGATAGGATTTATGAAAGATAGTTTGAAGGAATTTTGTGATTTCACTGACGGGATAACCAAATATTCAGTGTCCGAATATCCGATTCCTTTCAGCTTCCTTCGTGCCTAAAATGGTCGTTTGATGTAATTTTTTCATTTTCGCTTCAATACACTACCCTGAATCAGGGTCAAGGAAGCGTTTTCATACTCCGGGAGTGCGCGCACACGGAACTCGAACCCTGTAACTTTAGATTAAAGAGCAGTAGGAACTAGTTTAGTTGAAGCGTCGCACTGAACGTGAATTTTTTTCGAGAGAAATGATCAGTTTGTGGGTAATGCCTATGCCTTAGCTTAAGCCTAAGCCTATGCCTTAGCCTAAGCCTAAGCCTAAGCCTAAGCCTATGTCTTAGCCTTAGCCTAAGCCTTAGCCTAAGCCTTAGCCTTAGCCTAAGCCTTAGCCTAAGCCTTAGCCTAAGCCTTAGCCTAAGCCTAAGCCTAAGCCTAAGCCTTAGCCTTAGCCTAAGCCTATGCCTAAACCTAAGCCTATGCCTTAGCCTAAGCCTTAGCCTAAGCCTTAGCCTAAGCCTTAGCCTAAGCCTAAGCCTTAGCCTTAGCCTAAGCCTATGCCTAAACCTAAGCCTATGCCTTAGCCTAAGGCTTAGCCTTAGCCTAAGCCTTAGCCTAAGCCTAAGCCTTAGCCTAAGCCTTAGCCTAAGCCTTAGCCTTAGCCTATCCTTAGCCTAAGCCTTTTTTTCGGAGAAATTAGCTCAAAAACATAAAAAACGTTTCGAAATGTCAACTTTCAAAACATCAAACAACCCCTAAAATGGCATTTGTTGAAGTTATTGTTTAACAAAAATCACCCTAATTATGTAAACATCACATCGGCTATCCACCGAAAATTCAAAGTAACCATTCATGAAAATTGAAGATTTGAAATTTTGACTCGACTGATTCAGTCCGTTGAGATTTATGGCCGAGGAAATACACTGTGCTGTCACTTCGATTTCTGTTGAGGCTAGCAATCTTGGGTCCAAAATGGCATCGAACTAAATGTTTATGTATTTTCAAAAAGTTCTCCTAAATTGGCAGAAATTTGGTGTCAGAGGCTTTTTCAACACGAATCTGAAGAAATTTTTTGATTTTGACCATGGGAAGGTACCCTAAGAGGGGTATACTGCCTCAACAATTTTGTATTCCCTGGACCAGGGTCAGGCAAGCATTTTCATGCCTCGGCAATGCGCGCAATCGATTCCCCGACTAGAAAAACCCTAATACGGTCGAAAATTTCATCAAAAATCGGACTTCTATAGCCAAATATCGACATTTTAAAATTAAGATTTGCACTATCGCATGGCCTTATGGTTAGGACGCTGGCCAATTCATGTTATTAGTTGGGGGTTCGATCCCACCAGGATCGAAATTTTTTTATCATGTTCAGAAAAAAAATGTTGAAATTTTTTCACGTGGGTGGTCCCCCCAAAATTTTCATCAAATGGCTTGTTGTACTCAACGAATATGCTGGCTATAAAAAACCTACAAAGACCCTTAGAGTTTCAGTAGATTCATCAAAAGCTGGTCTTAATGGAATGATTTTAAAGCCAGATCGCCTGGGCTGAAATAGTTTCTTGACAGTGATGGTTTTTGTGGTTCCTTTGTCAAAGATTTGGGCAATGATAAGAATTTGGCTGGAATTTGGCAGGCTATCGCTTCCTTCGAAACATTTTGTTATATCCGGATGACCTGACCAAAAGCCATTTGTAAGCTAAACAGTTTCAGAGTGGTTCGATTTCTGACTTGTTTTCGAAATTTACCTCGCTTATAAAAAGCTGAACAAGTCTTGTGTTAGTAGACACTTGCCCATTCTGCTGTAAAGCGCAGTGCAAATCAACACTGCCAGCTACATTCATTCCGTGGGGGTACCTAAATTTGGATTTTTCGAGAGAATAGTTTTTGGAGCTCTTCGTCATGAGGAGACGCAATCAACAGGATTCCAAAAACTAATACTCTTTTGAAGTAATTTTATGGAAAAATATCCTCTAAAGTCTTAGATCTAGGCTTAAGCCTAGGCCTAGGCCTAGGCCTAAGCCCAAGCCTAAGCCTAAGCCTAGGCCTAAGTCTAAGCCCAGACCTAGGCGTAATGTTAAGCCTAAGGTTAAGCTTAGGCTTAAGCCTAGGCCTAAGTCTAAGCCCAGGCCTAAGCTTAAGCCTAGCATGCGGAGAATTCGAATTTGATATTTTCGAAGCGAAAAAAATGCTTCCCTGATTCAGGGAAGGCTTATGTACTGAAGCGAAAATCGCATTTTTGCGAATTTTCGCTTCAATACACAGGCCTTCCATGGGTCAGGGAAGCGTTTTTTCGCTTCGAAAATGTCAAATTCAGATTCCCCACATGCTTTTACCCCTAAAGAGGTCATTTCTAAAAGAAAATTTTGAAAGTTTTTTCACATGAGTGGCCTCCTCCCCTAGTGTGTACTAGCTTCATAGTTTTTTATTACCATGCTTTTATCTCAACCTGCAAGAAATTCCATTCAGTTGACTCTTGAAGATCCATAGTCACAAAAAATTTTGGCAACTCTAAATATTTCTCGTATAAATAAATCATTTGAAAAAATGTACCATATGTTAAAACGTTAAATCGGGTATCGTAGAAATACGAATTTCCAAATGACGGCGCTGCTGGTCGAGCTTCAATCCTCCATACACCTATCTTGAGATATTTAGGAAGTGTGAATTGTGTTTTCGCAAAACGGTCATATGCAGAAATCCCGTCTTGTCGAGAAATTTTGAAGCCATTTGCATCCTTTAAAGATTGTTTTATGAACCCACAAATAAACAAGAAAAAACGGCATAGGCTCTAATGGAAAGAAGAGGATGGAACGATACGCATGAAACGAAACGAATGAAACGACATAATGGGATGAAACCAAATTCAGGGTTTTCGTGTCAATATTTAGACAAATTCAAACCTGTTTCCGGACGCCGTCCGGAAACGGATTTAAATCTGCCTGAATATTGACACGAAAACCCTGAATTTGGTTTCGCTTCATTCGTATCTCTTCAAACCTTTCGTTCGATCGAGCCTATCCCAAAAAAACTCGAGCTGTGCTGGTCAATTGACACATTTGACGTCAAATAAAAAAACTAACCACAAGAAATAGAGTAAGGTTTCCATTATAAAGTTCTCCTCCCTCGGTCAATGGTAATAGTCGGACATTGACTAAAAAATTTTGAAATTTCTTTGTTGAATCTCCCTACAAGAAATTCTTACCTTCTTCTTCAGGCTTGTAAAAACTTTTGTCAGTTTGAATGAAAATATGCCTGAGATTGGGTGAACCAACAATAGCCCCGTTGAAATCATCATGCCCCGTAACAGAAACACGTATATTGTAAATATCGAAATTTTGAGCCGACAATAAACTGTATTCGAATAAATGCGTATAACCTAAATGATAGAAAAATTCAATTGGAAATTTAAAGGGGGCCAATTTTGCAGCATCATCTCCGAAAAAATTTTTTTTGGAATTTTTGCAAAAATGACTTTTCTAGGGGTAATTTATGCGAAAATTGATTGGGGGGAGGGGATCCCCGATGAGGTGGTCCCCTACCACCTCCACCAAAAAAAACGACCTTTTTTTAGCTTGAGATAATCTTCTAACACCCAATTTTTATGGGCCATACTGTTCGGTGGGGCCCATGAGGTGGTCCCCCCTCAATTTTGGGCCCATGAGTGAGTGGGTCAGGGGGAGGCTCCCCCCCCCCCTTGCCGACCAATGAAGCTGATAGTGTTGTTTGTAAGAAAATTTTTTGATTATACCCGTTTGTTTGCGAAGGAATTTTTCGAAATAGACACCAATTTTCGCACCGGTTGAGCTCTCTCCTGTTATATTTACAGTGATGTCCACAAGGGGGTTTTTGGCAATTAGTGGTGTTACCCATATCTTGTTTATGGCCTTCCAATGAATACTCGCAGGTAGGATAACAAATGGCTGCCTAATAAAAAAATTTAAATTAAAAAAACATTTGGGAAACCTACTCTGCAGAAATGCCGGCAAGAAAAGGTAGAAAATAGAAAAGTAGAAAAAATTGATTCATCTTGGTAGAAAATCTTCAATATAATCCCGTTTAGTGTTGCAATATGGCATAATAGAACAAAAAGAGAATAGCACTGTTTTTCTCAAAAACAATTATCCATGTTCAGTCGGCATATGCTATAAAAGGAATAATATTTCGAAATTCGAGTAGAAAAAAATTAAAAACTCATTAGCTAGAGCAAAAGTCAACAAGACAAAAATTTTAAAAAAAGTGCATTGACCCATGATTCAGGGAATGGAGAGAAAATTATTTCTGTAATTTTTTGAGGTCCGAAAAAATTTTTTGGAAGAAAATTTTTTACTAAAAATGATCCATATAGGAGTAATTTTATGCGGGGAATCGATTGAACACATTTTATAAGCATAAAAAAATTATCTTGATCCTGATTCAGGGAATGGAGTTGGTGTATTGACGCGAAAACTGAAAAATTTTCTTTTTCGGCCGTACACCAAGTTTCAATCAATAAAAATAGCCAAAAAACACTCCAAAATTTTTTTTCGATTTTTCCTCGAAAACAGTATTTTTTCGACATTTTTTTATGTTTGTCGAAAAATTTTGAAAAAAAATTTTTTGCGATAACTCGCCTCAATCGGCCCTCCCCTTAAAAAAATTATTTTCATGGCACAATTCCTTTATGACCTCCTGGAAAGTTGAGAAAATTGTTGACTATGCAAGACATTCAAGAAAAATGTTCGTCGAACAACCACAACTCAAATTCGATAAGGAAAAATACGAGCGCGGATGCCAAACAGAGATTTTATCTATCAAGCCTGTGGGAGGGAGACCAGCCAAAAATCAACAAGCGCATATGAAATAAAAAACGTTCAAAAAGGAATTGATTTTTTTTAACAAAAAAAACGATCAACTTGTAAATAAAAATCGATTCAATTTAAAGATGGATTTGTATTTTCGCGTTAAGCCGATCGATAAATAGTCTCTTAATTGGGCCGGTTTGGTCGAATCGGACCGACTGGTCCAGTCACCATGTTTCGGTATAAACAAAAAACTAGCTATATACAAAGAGAAGATGATATCAAAAATCATCATATTGGGCTGTACAGAAAGTTCCCGGATTTTTTACATGAATTTTGGGTATATTTCCTAAAAAGTTTCCATGATGAAAATCGCCTAAATCAGTGACAGAGAAATTTTTTCATGATTCAAACATGCGGGCAATCGAGAAAAACCCCTAGACAGTCAGTTTTCCGGCTAAAATTCGAATTTTTACATTTTCGCTTCAATAATCCACTCCTTTCCTTGAATCAGGGAAGCGATTTCACGCTTTGGGAATGCGCGCAATCGATTCCTCGCCTAGAAAATCCCCTAGACAGTCAGTTTTCCGGCGAAAATTCGAATTTTAATCCATTTTCGCTTCAATACATCCACCTCTTCCCTGAATCAGGAAAGCGTTTTCATGCATTGGAAATGCGCGCAATCGATTCTCCGCCTAGAACACCCCAGACAGCTGGTTTTATGGCAAAAATTCGAATTTTTACATTTTCGCTTCAATACATCCACCCCTTCCCTGAATCAGGAAAGCGTTTTCATGCATTGGAAATGCGCGCAATCGATTCTCCGCCTAGAACACCCCAGACAGCTGGTTTTCTGGCAAAAATTCGAATTTTTACATTTTCGCTTCAATACATCCACCCCTTCCCTGAATCATGGAAGCGTTTTCACGAGAATGCGCGCAATTATTCCACGCCTAAAATTGCCCCCATAGGGGATCATTTTTAGAAAAAATTTTTCCAAATTCATGTAAAAAAATCCGAAAACTTTCTGAAAAACCCAATATTTACATGCAACATATGCTATTGAATAAAAAAATTCGTCACCCGATAGGAATTTGATTATTGAAAGAAAAATAGTTTACATTATACAAGTTTTTTTTAGCAAACAAAAGAAAATTTTTCATTCGAAAACTTCAGACCAAAAGTTAAATTTTTTGGGCTTCATTCGCACATGATTTTCTTTTGGAATGTCAATCATCAACAAAAATTGCAATCGAGACGACACTTGCTTTATCTCGAAAGCAAAGTCGAAAATAATACCCTGTGAGAACATAAAAATCCGCTCTGTTGTCAGAAAATTTTCTTTTGGCTATATCCAAAGTGGAGAAGAAAATTTGCTCGAGGCATACACAAAGATATCAACAGGAGGTCGAGTCTTTTCACATAAAAAGATTACATTTTACAGCATTTTTTTTATTTCGAATATGACTCAAACAACTTATGCGAAAAAAACGTTTTTATTCACGTCATTTATTGGAAAGTTGATTCCGAGACACTTTCTTGAAAGGTCGAAGATCGGATTTTTTGGTTAAAAATAGAAATTTTGACCCCACTACGAAATTTTGACCCCCTGATTTTTCTTGGGAAAGTGACTTACAGCGTTTTTAAGATAACATACTTTTTGAGGCAAAATCAAATCGGCGCAGGCAGGATTCGAACCTGAGACCGCTAGCGCATTCGACGCTCTTGGATTTCCGATGGCAACTCAGAGTGGCGAGCGACTCCAAGTGGCAGGTGACTCCGAGATTTTTTAAAATTTTTAATTATTTTTTAATTTTTTGAACCCGTAAAGTGATTTTGCGCCCAGCGGGATTCAAACCCGTACCCTTTTGCATGCTAACCAAACGCTTTAGCCACTCGGCCATAGAAACAATGGAGGATACTTTACTAGTAGTTGATCATGTATAAAAGGCCTTTCTTTTAAAAATTTAAGTTCCCCATAAAAAATTTTTCTTAGGGATATCCCTACAAATTTGGTATCAATCGACTCCTCTCACCGAGCTCTATCGGTTGGTATCACTCGTAACGGATTTGGACTAAAGGTAACAGATTTCGCGCAAACAGAATTTTGCGCTATTATATTAGAAGATAGGACTTTTTGAAAAATTCATACGTCACTTCGTGCATGTCCCTTATCATTATAAATTAAAGTCCGTTTCCGCCGTCAATAGGAAAAAAAGTCCGGGGGCAATGGTCAAGTGGTCCAAGGCGCCGCCCATCCGATCTGGCAAGTTAGGCAACGTTGGGCCCGCAGGTTCGATACCACTAGGGCAAAATATTGATTTTCAAAAAAATTTCTTTTACAAACAATGAAGCAAAATTTTTTTTTAAAACATAAATGAATGAAAAGCTATTTTTGTTTGCAAAACAATGGTAAACAATAAAAAAGCAACAAAAAATTTTTCCACTTATGTCTTAATTTTTAAATTTTATCCCAAAAACATAACACATATTGGACAGTGTATTCGAATTTTTCGTTGACGCAACTTGTATGTTAGCCATCGAAAATCCATTAGTGAAGTTTGCTCCCGATATGCTCATCCTGACAAAAATGACTCATTTTTCCCGGGAAAGTGTGTGTAGGTCGCCGAATCGGCCAAACTTTTTGTGCTGACTCTTTCACAACATTAAACTCAAAATGCAACACATACAGGGTGTTCCAAAAAAGACCGCCATTTGAGTATTTTTTGGCGAAAATTTTTCAACAAAATTTTTTCTCTAAAAAGACTTTTTGGGGGTAATTTTATGCGAGAAATCGATTGCAAGCACTCCCGAAGCGTGAAAACGCTTTCTTCAACCTGTTTTATGAAAATACTGGTTTTTCGAGTATTTTATACATGTTTTTCCCTGTAAAAATCAATATTTTCCATGAAACAGGTTTAAGAAAGCGTTGTCACGTTTCGGGAGTACATGCAATCGATTTCTCGCATCAAATAACCCCTAAAGAGTCATTTTGGAGAAAAAAATTTTTGAAAAATTTTCGCTAAAAAATGCTCAAATGGCGGTATTTTTTAACACCCTGTAAATCATTCCAAATGCGTGAATGCAGAATTGGGATGCACGTGAATGAAAAATGTACATATGAAAAGGCAAATTTATTTGAGATTAAGGCTGCGTTCAAGCATGTCAAAAAAGTTGTCAAAAAAATCTAACTTTGCCTGATTTTCAATAAAATCGTGTTTATTGAAACGATTAGTCATGGAGTATAAAATCAGGCAACAAATTTTATGCTCCTCGATCAATAAAACTTTATGCTTCATGACTAATCGTTTCAATAAACACGATTTTATTGAAAATCAGGCAAAGTTAGACTTTTTTGATAACTTTGTGACAACTTTTTTTGACATACCTGAACGCAGCTTAAAGGACCAGTCCAGTAAGTTACAATCATATTTAAAAAAATGATATATTCGGAAAGATCATGAAAAATGGAGCATTTTTTGTTTTTACGGCATATTCTGAATCATTGTAGTTTTCGAGATAATTGCTCTTGAAATTTTGAATTTATTACAAGCTCTTCGTTGTAATACACAAACTTTTTTGAATTTTTTGCGGAAAAATCGATTTTTGCATCAATTTTTTAAATTTTCATAAAATGAACATTGTAGCAATTTTTTATAGCTAAATGAGACGAACAAAATGACACCAAAATTATCCAATTTGAACATTGTTTTGGGTTATTGAAACGAAAATTCTGATTCATGTTTTCGTTTCAATAACCCAAAACAATGTTCAAATTGGATAATTTTGGTGTCATTTTGTTCGTCTCATTTAGCTATAAAAAATTGCTACAATGTTCATTTTATGAAAATTTAAAAAATTGATGCAAAAATCGATTTTTCCGCAAAAAATTCAAAAAAGTTTGTGTATTACAACGAAGAGCTTGTAACAAATACAAAATTTCAAACGCAATTATCTCGAAAACTACAACGATTCAGAACATGCCGTAAAAACAAAAAATGCTCCATTTTTCATGATCTTTCCGAATATATCATTTTTCATATGATTATAACTTACTGCATTGGTCCTTTAAATGTTACAAAATTGCTTAGAGATTACAATAATAAAGCTACTAAAATGAGCTCAATAGGTTTAGAGAAAAATGTTTTTGTGTGAAGATGATTTTCCATGAAATCATCTTGAAAAGTGTAAAAAGTCGGGAGAGAGTCATGTTTATATTATTAAAGTGATCATAAATGATGACTTTACAAAGAAACTTTTACTATGAATCATTTCCAGATTTTTATCTGATTGTTGAAAATTCATGAAAAATTATGAGCTACTACACAATAGGGGGGCCACCCACGTGAAAAATTTTTTCTGGAAATGACCCCTCTAAGGTGTAAAAACTTGCGGGGAATCCAAATTTGAAATTTTCGAATCGAAAAAACACTTCCCTAATTCAGGGAAAGCATATTGTGTATTGAAGCTAAAAGTCGCAAAAATGCGATTTTTGCCAAAAACGACCTCTTTTAGGGTAAAAATGTGCGGGGAATCCGAATTGGACATTTATAAAATTTCTCGGATTCAAGAAAAGCTGTATATCGACGCGGAAATAACAAACAACGCTTTTTCTTTCCCCGCACATTTTTACCCCGAAAGGGGTCGTTTTTAGGCAAGAATTGCACATTTGCGGCTTTTCGCTTCAATACACAACACGCCTTCCCTGAATCAGGGAAGCGTTTTTTTGCTTTGAAAATGTCAAATTTGGATTCCCCTAGAGCTTAGGTAAGTTATGTTTCTGTCACCCTCCCCAAGATGATACCCTCACTTTTTCTGTGTCTTGTTTTTGTCAAGTTTATGTATGCTTTTTATACCATCTATTCTGCCTCTTTGATTATACGAGGATTTTATTCACTTCGTGAGTGCGCACAATCGATTCCTCGCATCAAATTACCTCTATGGTGGGATTTATACTCCCGTTGCGACGCGACAGTACATTTTTATGTCGCGCGACACGATTTGGCGTTTATAGTCTGTCGTGAAACACGTCGCGCGACGCGTTGTGCGACGTGGCATTAATACTTGGTTTGAAAAAACGTTTATCCATCAACAAGCCTTGGTGGTGCAGTGACAAAGCAACGGCTTTTTGGTGACATGGTCGAGTTCGAATCCCGCTTGGAGCCAATTTTTTGCCACTCGGCCTTGTGTCGCATCGCGTGGTCAGCACTTGCGACGTCGCAGGCTGTCGCGCGACGCAACTATAACCAACATGGAAAAAATTGTTCGCCCTATAAACGTAATTGCTCTGCGTGTCGCACGACGCGACGGAAGTATAAATCCCACCTATATAGGTCATATCGAGAAAAAATTTTTTGTCGGAGATTGATCTATTATCTGGACCCCCTTTAAGTAGACTTTGTAAATGATTTTTCCAGAAAATGAGGGGGTATCTCATTTTTCTCCCCCAGGCACCAGCTTTCCAACGGTAATAGAAATATCGATTTGGACCGGCCGTTTTCGAGATTGATGTCCGCACAAAACACTTGCGTAGTATAGTTATAGGATTTATTAAAGTGAAAAGAATGAAATGAATTCATAAAATTTATGTGAGAAATACGACGGATTCTTGTTTTGGGCGAAAGATTTTTCTAAACATCTGTTTGATGTGTTTTCGTAACGTTCTAAATCAACTATAGTATGTAAAGACATGTTTTAGTTACTTGTTTAACAATATGTATATGAATGGATAGTGAG
>OZJO01000374.1:0-17618 GCA_900406225.1 Acrobeloides nanus
CCGGAATCGCTCGAGTCGGATGAGTCACTTCCACCACTCTTGCCACTTTCATCACAAGCTAAAAGAAAAAATCCATATCTTGGCAAGGGGGTCTAGAGATGATCCTCCCCAATCACACCTCTCTTAATTGTTTGTAAAATATAGACCCCTCTACCCAGGTTGAGGCTATCTAATAAAATGAATCGAACATACTTGCAAAAGAGATCAAAAGTGTCGCGAACAAAGCCAAATATACAACTTTGACCATTTTGAAGAAACTGTTGAAAGACCCAAAACTCCAAGATAGGAATCGGAAGGTCGAAAGGAATGATTGATTTGCCAAGCACGACCCTTTTATATTGATACTTCTTAGCTGTTTTAATCTTGTTATTGTTTTACATCAGGCCAGATTAAGTGTTGAAAATGTCTGATACCGAAGATCCCGATTATTTTTGCAAAATCAAACGATCGGATGATTTCATAATATTTAAAAGTCCTATGCCACTTTGTTTGAAACAAAAATTTAATTTATTCAATCCGCGCTTATGTTTATGACAGAAAATGGAAAAACAGTTGACGTGATTAATCTTTTCATTCATAAAAAGAAATCCCATTCACTACCCTCCACCCACGCGCACAACCGAGTTTGACTGTCGAACTTATAAACATAAATATTTTAATGTTATCTGACTTGCTTTCGAACTTATCAAAGATGACCCAAAGCCCCCTAGGTAGTGATTTCACAAATCATAAATCTTACCGGAAATTGTATTCCAAAACATGTTTATTCAAATTTGGATATTAAAAACCTATTTATGAAACAAAACCGCATCGAAAAAGCCTTTTCTTACGCCGAAAACGACCCAAAACAAAATAAGGATTCGTACATCAATTTTCAATAGAAAGCGACACTATTTTACAAAGAAATTTGATGAGCATTTTGGAATCGATTGCGCGCACTCCCGAACAATGAAAATTCTTCTTTGACCCTGATTCAGGGGAAATAACCAAAAAATCGCACTTTCAGATTTTTGCTTCAAAACACCGATCCCTTTCCTGAATCAGGGTCAATGAAGAATTTTCATGCTTCGGTAATGCGCGCAATCGATTTTTCGTATAAAATTACCCTTGATAGGGTCTTTTTTGTGAAATAAATTTTTTTTTCGAGATCCGGCTACAAATTACACCCCCTCCTTTAAAAACATCTTCATATAAAAGGTTATTGAGTATGTTCAAAGATTAGCCTGTAACTTTTTTAGACGCTAAACGACATATAGATGTTAATATAAAAGTTGTAGATTATATTCGGAGCTTTCCAATGAGTGGTTGTAGATGTGTGATAGGATGTTTCGTAATCTTTTATTAATTTAATGGTCGGTGTAAATTTAAGCTAGCGTAACTAAGAGAGGAGCTTATAAAACACCTATCTTGGCTTTCAAGCCAAGACTCTTTGGAAAAACTTCTCGCGGTTACGTGTGCTATGTTTTTAATATCCTTATGGCAATAAAATAATTCGAGGTAGTTCAACTAACATTACAAAACATCCATCACAGATGTTCCAATTCAATTCCTACGTGAAGTTATGTTCTTTACAAAAAATGGGTCCTTGAATAATTTTTTTGAGAAATGCTTGCTCGGATTTAGGGGAAAGCTTCCTTCTTTACACCACTGTCCCCAAGCTAATTTTAGACAATGTTTTTGGAAAACTCTTGAAAAAAAATCACCTTGGAGAACAAATGGGCATTCTTTCTCTCTCTCTCTCTATGAGTGCATTTTTGAGTTAGGTGTTGTACACGTGTTTTTTAGGAAATCAGAATGTTGGATATTCCAACATTCTTCTTTATTATGCATTTTTAACACATTTTCTATGTGCTATAACCATTTTCCTCACTTTATATGCCCTTCAACTAATTTATAATACATTTGATTTAAAAATGGCATGGTATTCAAGACATTCCGAGGCACTCGAGGATTCTCCAAGGGTGACAACGAGCGATGTTTGTTGCGAAATTTTCCATTTTCCTATAAAAATTGTAATTTTCTGAGCATTTTCAGCTTAAAAACAAGTATTTCTCAAAAAATTTTCGCCTGCCTGCGGCGCTGTTTTTTTTCTTTCACTAAAGTTTTTCACCAAAATTTTTTTCCATTTTTCAACAAAAAATCCCCAAATTTGACATTTTAAACCAAAAATTAGTCATTTTCTGATCATTTTCAGTTTATAAATAAGCATTTTTCAAAAAAAATTTCGCCTGCGGCGCTGGTTTTTGCGTTAACTCAAAGATTTTAACAAAATTTTTGTCGAAAATTTCTAAGCGTTTTCAGGTTAAAAATAGGTGTTTTTCAACAAAAAACAGGCAAATTAAGATAATTTTTGAAATTTTTTTAAAACTCGAGAAAATTGCCTTAGTCCCCCCTTATGTTTTTGCCCGAAATTTTTGAAATTTCTAAAAATCCTAATGATACCTCATAACGATTTTTCACCAAAAATGACCAAAATTTCCTATTTTTTCATCAAAAGTCCAAAATTTTTCATTTTTTCTACAAAAATTGTAATTTTCTGAACATTTTCAGCTTAAAAGCAAGCCTTTATCAAAAAATTTTTCGCCTGCCTGCGGCGCTGGATTTTACTTTTACTAAAGTTTTTCACCGAAATTGTCCGTTTTTCAAAAAAAAGCCCCAAATTTGACATTTTTTAAACCAAAAGTTCTTCATTTTCTGAGCAGATTCAGCTTAAAAACAAGCATTTCTCAAAAAAATTTCCTGCGGCGCTGGTTATTGCATTGACTCAAGGATTTCAACAAAATTTTCGTCGAAAATCGAAAATTTCTGAGGATTTTCCGCTTAAAAAGAAGTGTTTTTCAGCAAAAAAATTTTCGTGCCTGTCAGCGCGAAAAAACAGGAGATTAAAATTATTTTGAAATTTTTTTAAAAACTCGAAAAAATTGCCTTGGTCCCCCCTTATGTTTTGCCCAAAAGTTTCGAAAAAAACATAGGGGGGACCCTTATGATTTTTTGAAAAATTCTGAAACAATCGCGAAAAAAATCACCTTGGGGGACCAAGGTAATGTGCCTCCCTTCCGAAATTTCTGGTTACGTCACTGATGACGGGGGGAGGGGGGTCGTGCAATCGGTTCGGATTTTCGAAGACCCACTTGCATACGTGTGACCAGTATTACCTGAAGAAGGTTCATTCTATATTAAAGAAGATGGTGAAATTAAACTCGAAATCAAAAATTTGAGCAAAATGCTAAAAATGAAACTTAAAATCGCTTTATTAATTGTTTAAATTTATAGGGTGGCTAAAAGGCTATACTTTTGCGAATTTTCGAGCAATTATTTGCAAAAAAATTTTTTAATTTTTTCTAAAATGACCCTATGGGGGTTTTTCTATGCGAAAAATCGGTTGCGCGCATTGAAAAATCGTGAAAACACTTCCATTTTGGAAAAAAATGCCCATGAAATCACAGAAAAAACCAGAAATTTTCGTTTTTTAAATTTCTGCGATTTCATGGTTAGGGAAGTGTTTTCAAGATTTTTCAATGGACACAAGCGATTTCTCGCATAGAAAAACCCCCGTAGGGTCATTTTGGAAAAAATTAAAAAATATTCTTTGCAAAAAATTCTCGAAAATTGGCAAAAGTATAGTTTGTTTAGCCACCCTGTATAATTAATAATCTTAACGACTGTATCAAATTATGTTTAATTCAAATTTATAAATTAAAAGTATTTTGAAACAAGGTCAACATTCCAAGCACTTGCTGTCATCGCCCAACGCCAATTTGATGGGGTCTGCCGTTGTTCAGAAATTGTTGTTAATAGTTTCTTAATCGTATTTGATTGCATATCTGGGCCATGTAGATAATGCGACACTACGGTTAGACGAAGTGGCTTTTTGGCCAAAAGTTGGTCTTCAGCCATATTCTAAGAAAAAATATTTTCCGAGCGTCTGTGACAACTTCCCGCAGGCAAAATGCCCTATGACAACTTTCTTTGATTCATTAACAAAAACATTTCGACCTCCGGGATCGAACCCTCACTCTTTAACACTAGTGGCTGAGTCGGTCATTTGTGACTAAACCAAGACAATGGTGGTTAAGATGTGTTTTAGGAAAATTTAAAAGTTGTCCCACATGGATCTAGGTTCAATTCTTTGTAGATCCAAGTAGGACAACTTTTAAATTTCTTCTAAAACACATCTCAACCAGCATCGAAAGTAGTCTTGATTTATTCACAAATGATCAACGCACTAGTGTTAAAAATAAAATTTTGGACATTTTCTAATGCACTATTTTGATGAACTTTTTCTTGGCAAGAAGTGCTAATACCTCTAGTTCGATAATGATATCCCAATTTCCACAACCTTTTCCAGAGCATGTAAAGAAACCAAATGTGCTATTAGTAATAAATTTTTCTTGACCTTTTAATTTCCATCCATGGATTTTATAGTTTTCTTGAGGTGTGATGTAAAAGTTGAGCTGTCCACCTCCTAAAAAAGCAAAAAATTTTTGTGCCAAATTTGTTTAAACCTTGTAAATTGAAGTTATATTGTACAAAGTTTCCAGTAACTTTCTTTTCATTTAATGCAATTTGAGATGGATTTTCAAAATTTAATTTCTCTGGGACAGGTTTGAATCGAATGTGTCTGAAATTTGTCGTCTTTTCATTAACATGCATGAAACATCACTTTCTCCCCCCCCCCTCACGGCTAAGGGTGTTATTTTGACTCTGGCTACGTCCTCTTAAGACCTGACCTACCTTTCGGTAATCCTATTTGCTGTAGGAAAATAGTACGGCAGATCACAATATTTATTCGAAGTAGTACATTCAATTGGAGAAAAACCAGAATTTTCTTCAGAAACATAAGGTATATCAAGAACGCCACGATTATCTTGAGAAATTACCACCAACCCGTAATCATTCTTATATGGTTTGTCATCAAGATCATGAAGTACCCTGCGCATATGCTAAAAATTTGTTACAATTTATAATACAGTAAATGTATAGTAGTATTAGGACATGGGACCAACAAGAGTTGCAGAAAAAGAACTGATGCGATGTATGTGGCCAAATGAAATGAAGGCCTCGCGGTAGGAATCGGTGGCCTAGTGGTCCTAGGCGCAGACTGAATAAACAACCAATTTTCAGATATGTACATTCAATTCACCCAGCCGCCGATCCACACTTTTCCAACTCTGATTGTAGGTATAGATGAACAATAGTGATCAGGGGCAGGCCTGAGCCGGCCTGAATCAGACTTGGCCGAGGTGATTTTTTATACCCCTTTGGGCCTCGGCCCAATCGGCTTAAGCTTTACAACATGCAGAAATTTGTAGTCGTGGACTGCCAGTTTGTTCAGCATTTCCGATAGATCGAGGGCTAGCCACCGGGCCTGTAGTCCCTTTAACTTAGGCATGCCATAGCTGAGGTCCTATCCCTATTTTTATACTTCCTTGGATTTCAGTCGGCCTTCATAAAGGCCTTTTCCATTTCTAAAGTAAAATAATTTTTTTACATAAACTTGTGTTCTCCGAGCTGTTGGGTAACTTTGCTCATAGTTAAATGGTATTCCATACAAAGAGACTACAAGGTGAGATAGAATAACAATGGCGATTCCAATAATTGCTATTCGTTTCAAAGATTTTCTGGAAGTTCTAAGTACAAGATTACCCTGAAGAACTTTTGAAGAATTTGATTAACAACGTGGTATAACTTACAAGTGCTAACAAAATAAACAAGCATAAAATTGCACAAAATCCACCTATAATAAATTCGGAATTTCCTGAAGTTCTTCCCATTATTGGAATGAATATCCCCAATAGCATTTCCACGGTATAGAGCACCATTAAAATTCCGGGCAAAGAGTATACAATGTGAAATAGAAAAAAGGTATTAGCATCTTCTAAAAATTTGTTTATGTAACCACACGTGCACAACTATGGTAAAGGGTGGTTTGATAGCGCCTTCGAGTTGGTTGAGCCCCCGTCCTTGTGCACGTATGCCCCCCACCGCTGAGACCCAAAATTTGATTTTTCAAAAAATTTCCGATTGGCTGATTTTTTATACTCGGGGTTTTCGGGAAACGCATGTAAAGTGCCCTGCTTGTAACCTCAAACTTGGGTAATTAAACCTTATAAAATATAAAAAATACAGATAAAAATTGCATACAACATAAAGCTAAAAATGTTAAAGACGACCGTTAGGCAACATGACTGTTAAGAGACGGCCGTTTGGCTATATAGCTTAAAGCTGGAAGGAAAGTGTAAAGTGCTTAGATACAATCGCACTCGCGACACCCCGGAGACACGAAAGTTTTGATTATACAATCTTTTTAAATGAACCTTTGATGAGACTATATTTCCATGAGTAACACTTATAAATGATATAGAGTGCGGGAAACATTACTGCTAGAATTATAGCTAAAACTACTATAATTATTCTATAAATGGAATTTGTTATAAAGGTCCAGACTGCAAAAAAATCAATTTCAAAAATATGTGGATCAAAGGGCATATAATCAGAGATTTTTGAAATAAAAGATTTCTTAGAAAAATCAAAATTATTGATTACAAAGTCGAGGGAACCTTCGACCGAGAATTGGCCTGATCCGCCTTCAAAGTCAATTTGGCAATTGATGTTGACCCTGGATGTATCAAAGTTCATTCGAAGTTGTTGCTTGATTGGCTTTCGGTAACAAGTGATTCCATAGTAATTTCCACAGGTAATGTGAGCTACGGATTTCTCGACTTGAGCTATGCACGTAAATTTGAGAATGGCACCATGTTCACAGGAGTAGCACCCTTTTAGTTCATGGACTTCCATCTTAACTGGTGAGTTGACTACTTTCTTGTACATCTGGTACTTGTCAAACTTGATGGCAATTTGGGCAGTTGATTGTTGAGTGAAAATTGCTTGCACGCTTCTTTCTGTTCCAATGATGGTGGTGTCGGTGTCTATAATTGGGAGAACATGGTTAACATCTTGTTCGAATAGGCCTTCCAGGTTGACTTCAATGCATCCACAATTGATCATTTTGAGTGTAGGATTGCAGCTACAGGCATCTTTTGGAAAAGGGCATTTGAGATTTTTTGCATTTTCAGTGGAGTTACATTTAAATCTCTTGCTTAAGTTGTTAGTGTCTTCATTGAGCATGAGTGTTCGTTTTCCATCCGTTAGAAAATGTACCGCATGAGGTGAAGGAGGAAAGTTGACAGATGTGACGGTGATTTCGATACTGTTCCATTTGGTTGGTTTGTTGAATAGCAAAGTGATGATATGTTCGTTTTGTTCATGAGCATTGGTTTCGACTACAGCCTTGATAACGACCTTTGGTATGTATTTTTTGCAAGTGAAGTCTTCGAAGATTGTTTCTCCAATGGGTACCAAAGCTTGTCTATAAAAGAGACATCCGGTGCCAATAAATGGGATTGGAATACATCTACATTCGAGAGTTGCGCAGCTGGCTACACATCCAGATTTTCCAGGAAGCGTGTTTATTTTTGCTGGAAATTCTGGAATTTCGGTGTCATCTTGCACATTTTCGCAGTTGGCTTCGTTGCAATAACCCATAAGAGGACATCTTTTGGAGGAATGGGTATTAACATGGAAGGATCTTGTGAAGTGGTTGGTGATTTTCTCGCTGCACTCGTACTTCATTTCCAAGGTTTCGATTTTCACCGTACCCATAGTATTTTTATTGGAGTCTTTCAGAAGATAGCAGTATTCTTGATTTGGAGCAATTGTTTGTTGGTATATTGAGGAAAAAGAGCATGACACTTGTTCGTTTTCGTAGATGCAAACTGTTTCTTCTCCCGTAAGGAGAATGGAATTTCCACATGCTTGAGCTCCTGTCACAAGAGTATAAATGAGAAGAACAATGCCGGTGTTGATCACAATGTGATTTCTGACTGGAGAATACCTTATTCTTGTTTTTCTGGTTCTCGGGGTTTCTTCTTCTAAGATTGGAATATGTTCTTCATCGTTGTGTCTTCTAGTTTCGAGTTTTTGCCTTTGATCTTGTGACATGAGAATGATCCAATAAATAAAGTGCATAATCAGATTCTTTGCTGCTTTAATTAGTCTTTTTAGGATTCGATAGGTCGCTTCGATTCTATCCTTGAATCCTTTCAGGATGCCCAGTGTAGTATAACACATTGATATGATTCCATAAATGTAGATCACAATTGCTGCTATAGCCTTGATTGGGTCACAATCAGCATTTGCTATGGTTTCTGAGCATAGGAAACATCTATTAAGATCACAAACATTCAGAGCTGGGCATGTTTTTTCCATGTTCTTTAGTTTGAATCCATTTTGGTATAAGTCCATTTTGACGATGTATGAGAGAAGTTTTACTTGCTTTGGCATTGATAAGACTTCTGAAGGCGCTGGATTTTTCCTCTCAAAGCAATATGGACCAACGCATGCTTTGACGTAATTGATGTTCTTTAGCTCCAATTGGACTCCATCCATTGTGCATGTTATAGAACAGGTTTTGCATTCAGTTTCGTGAGCATTCTCTACGAGGTGTCCATAGAATTCTAGCACTTTTGTTGTTGTAGATTTGATCGGGATCGATATGGCGTTGTCTTCATCAGTGATGGACATGATTTCATTGTATGGAAAGTAGCAAAATTTTGTTGAACCATCTTTACAACCATGAATTTCACAATAGTGTGGGCTTCCAATTGAATCGGATGAGCCATTTCCAAAGCATATGAATTCAGATTTTTCAAATGATGTGTAAATTAGATGGAGTTCTTCTACTAGATGCTCTGTTCCATCATACAGCTCCACCACGTTGAAGTTGCTTCTGTATTTCTTTGGAGAGCATTTTTCTTCATTTATGAATGAACAGATTTGATTTGGTTTGCTTTTCTCAAAAAATTCTTGGACTTCTTTTCGTTTGATTGTAGATTTGCTCGTGCTAGGTCCGTCGTAGAAGGAGCAGTGGCTTTCTGGAATTTGACATTGGCACGTATTTCCGCATAAGTTTTGAGGACCTGGTCCATTGAATTTCAATTTTGTATTTTGAGGACCAAAAAGGTGATGATCCTTTGAGCATGAGAGTACCTTCCAACAATATTTCCCGTCTTGTCTTTGATATACCGTGAATCCAGCTTGAGTGCATTTTTGACCATGTATGGGGGTTAGGTAGTTTTGCATGGGATCACATTCGTACTTGGCTCCACTTGTGTTTCTTATTAGAGTTGCACATATGATCAGCGCTAAGAAGTAGAACGGATGCTTTTTAGCTCTTGGGCGTAACTTGTACTTAGGCATTTTTGGTGGTTCTTCTTTGGAATTTTCTTCTATGTCGCTTGGCTTATCTTCCTTTTCGTTCATTAGCACTTCGAGTGGATTTTTGTCAATTTCGGAGTTTTCTAAAGGAACAATTAGTGAAATTGGCCTTTTTAAGACGTTTTTGTTTGGTAGTATAAGGGAAACTGTTCTTATTTCGTTGTCCATTGAGCTTGGGTGGACCTTTACTATTTTGGCGATTTTCCAGAATTGTCTTCCAACTGATTCTTCTTGAACCCATACTATTTCGTTAATGTGAGGGACTCGTCTTGTGAGCTGAAGTCCTTGCTTGTGTTTCTTGATGTGCTTTTCACGGAGGCTTTTGATATAAAGATTTTGCCATTCATACCAGAATTTTTGGCGTTTCCTTTCCGTAACTTTCCATGATGCAATGATGTGATCTCTAGATTCAATCTTTTCCAAATATTCTTCTTCATTGAGAAATTCAGGATTCATAATTGGTATTGTTGGTTTTGAATTCGGAGCAATGAAGTCGATTGGACGGAGAATGTCGCCTAGCTCTTCACCTACATATGTGAGTGGTCTATTATTGAGAAGGCTTTCTGCTTCGTAGATCATAGTAGTGAACGTTTGAAGGTGAAGAAGGGATCTTCCAATAGTCTTTCGAAGAGCATCTTTAATTATGCGATTCAGACGTTCCCAGTAGCCACCTTTCCATGGACTATAGGGCGAGATTGGTTCCCAACTGATTCCTTCTTTGGCACAGAATCCCAAGACATCATCGTTGATAAGAGCTTGGTTCCAGTATTCTTCAGTTGCTTTATTAGCTAGTTTGAAAGTGCTAGCGTTGTCGCTCATAAGTTTCTTTGGAGTTGTTCTTCTAGCTATGAATCTTCTTAGAATATGTATGAACGTTTCAGTTGATAAATCTTCAACGACTTCCAGATGAACGCATCTGATGACGGCACAGGTGAATAGACAAATCCATACTTTGACTATTTCGTTATTTTTCTTTACTTGAAACCATCCCAAAAAATCTATTCCACAGTTTTCAAATGGAACTGCTTGCTTCGTTCGTGTTCCAGGAAGACTCGGCATGAATGGGAGCTCGAAGGTTGCATTGTTGAACTTCTTGCAAAGGTAGCAATGTTTCTTTAAAATTTCGAATACTCGTCTTCTGTCAATCCAATATTCGTCTCTGATTTTTGCTAATGTGAATGTTGTGTTACTGTGGTGGCACTTTCCATGGGCCTGGAGAACAATGAGGCGGGTCAAGATATTTTTTCTCGGTAGCCATACTGGATGTTTGGCGCTTTCATCAAGATCACTTTGATCCAACCTTCCACCACATCTTATGAGTTTGTCTTTGTCTTGAAACAGATCGAGTTTTTCGATTTCTTTGTTGGTTGGTGGTTCTTGAGCTTGAGCTTGTTGGAGTAGATACAATTTTGCGATTTCGTAGTCCTTTGGCTTGAACGGATAGATAGTTTCAGTGCAAATTTGCATAAATGGATTTGTTGAAATTTTCTTTGTTTTTAGGAGAATGAGTTTGAGCCATTTCAGCGCATATATGGTTGAGTGGATTAGACGTTGGAATTGACTGAATCTTGCCATTTCTATGTTTAAAATTTTATTTGTTTTCGTTGTAATGGAAAATTCATGAAAGATGTTTTTTGGGCGTTCTTCTTGGATGAAGATTTCGTTGGAATCGTAATCTTCTGGAGGCTTGGTGAAGTCTTCTTCATTTATCGGAAGCTTTGGTTCTCTCAGAAAATCCGGTCCATTCCACCAAATTTTGGACTTGTGTAGATCGGATGCATCAATGATTTTTGTTGTGATGTCGGCTGGGTTTTGCTCTGATTCAACATAGTTGAATTTTATATGTTTTGATTTTCGAATTTCTTCTAGTCGGTTTTCGACGAACACTGGGAACTTTTTGTTGGAAAAAATCCAGTGAAGTATACATTTACTATCGCTCCAGATGTATTGACCTTCGAATTTGAGCTGGATTTGTTCGGAGACAAAATTACTTGCTCTTACCCCAATCAGACATGCAACAAGTTCCATTCTTGGAATGGTCATTTTTCGTTTTGGTCGGAGTCTTGATTTTGCGAAAATGAGCTTGGTTTCGATTCTCCCATTTTCGATGATTCGTAAGTATACACAGGTGCCATATAGATTTTTGGATCCATCGACGAAACAATGTAGCTCATAACTGGGTTGAGTGAATGAGTGGATTTTTCTTGGAAATTTCAATGCCATTGATTCGAATTTGCTAGCTATTTTAATCCATTCGGCTTCTATTTGTTGGTCGAATTTGTCATCCCACTCTAAGTTCATGTTCCATACCCTTTGGAGAAAGAGTTTTGCTTCAATAAGTGCAGGGCAAACCCATCCTAGTGGGTCGAAACAGCTTGCTATGGTTTGAGTAACTTTTCGTTTAGTGTAAGGAGATTTGGCTTTTGGTTTTGGTAATTCGAGTTCAAGTTCGTCCGATTTGGTATACCATTTAATTCCCAGAACCTTGTTGAAAGTTTTATTAAGGGTTCTGTCGGCTTGAGGGATTGCTTGGTTGACGAGTTCGTTGTTTGATTCGAACTCGCGTAGATTCATCTTTGCATTTTCAAATATACTTTTGGCTTCTTTGCATTTTTTGATAGCTTCATCTGGAGTGGACGCGTATATGTATACGTTGTCTACATATGTGTTTTGCCTGATTTCGTTGGCTAGCTTAGTTGCGTATTTTTTCAGGTGATAGAAGATGCATGCCCCCAACAGAAATGGACTTGCAATGATGCCAAATAAAACTCTGGCAAATCGAAGTAATAGGATATTGTCTGGCGTGGGCTCTTTTGTCCAATCAAGGAGCCATAGAAATCTGCAGAAATCTCTTGAATTTTCCGACAGGGCTATTTGCAGAAATGCTTTTTCGATGTCGGCGGTTACAACGATTAATGGAATCAGAAAACGGAGGATGATACCAGCTAGATTCGGAATAAAAACTTGTCCTCTATACATGGTTTCATTAAGGCTTTTCTGATTTTTTGTTTTTGCACTTCCATCAAAAACGATTCTCAATTTAGTTGTTGTCTTATCGGCTTTTGTTACACCATGGTGGGCTAGATAATGGACCACATTTGGATTTGATTCTTTAATGTCACATTTTTCGATAACGTTTTTGTTAAGTTGTTCTTTTATGATTCTATCATATTCTTCCAGATATTTTGGGTCGGACTCGATATATTTTTTGTGCATTTGCTTCAATCGACTTAAGCATAGCATATAGTTTGACGGGATGTCCACTTGTTCAGTTTTAAAAGGCCATTGGACTTCATATCGACCATCTTCATTTTTACGGATGGTTTTATTAAACATTTCCATTGCTACTTCATCATCATTAGTTTCCGGGTTTTCTTGAATTCCGGTCAATTCAAGGCTTTGGAGAATTTCTATAATTTCAGAGGCTTTTAGCTGCTCTTCATCAAGAGTTTCTTTTTGTAGATGTGGATTTGATAATGAAAAGACTGAGAAAGTATGGCTTTTAGCATCTTGAATGGCTTTGGTATGGCCATAACCGGAGATTATAGGACCCACTATCGTGTCCATGACTTCGAACCCAGAACGAGTGATAAGTTGAACTCGATTTTTGACGAATGCTCCGTAGTAATTTTTACCAATTAGAATTGATGGTTTCTGGAGCTTGGTTGGAAGAAGTTCAACATATTCGAACCCGATTTCTGGTTCTTCGTCTAGGTCGATTGTTCTCAATTCATCGGTGAGATCTTCTACCGTGTTGAGTTCGATTGCCTTTTCGTTACCGTCTTCCAAGATGATGTGAATGAGTACGATTTCCGACTCGATGATTTTTGGCGTTTGATTAGAGAATGTTCGAATGTGCATTTGTTCCTTTTGGATGATTGGAAGTTTGAGATTTCTTGCCAATTCAGATTTGATGAAGCTTTTTTCAGAACCGTTGTCAAAAAATACCATTGTAGTTTTTGTTTCACCTTTGTTTGGGTGCTTCACTTTCACCATTTTTGTTTCAAATAAGACAACTTTTGTATTGTTAGGTTTGTTACCCTGTAAAGTTTCTTTTTTATTGATAAAAGCACAAATCGAGTTTGCTTCCGATGAAGGTGCTGATTCGTTTGTTGACGACGAGTTCACTTGTGAGTTGCTTTGAGGTTTGTTTGATGAATTGGGCTTATAGTTTGACCTTTTTGAATATTGATTGTTGTTGTTTTTAGGCTTTGATGATTGACTTGTCTCGCCGAATGCCAGCCGACATATGGAAGTGTGATGTTTCTTTTGGCAATGTGCACATCTTGCTTTTGATTTGCATTGGCCCCACGTGTGGTTGTTACGTAAACAATTTGAGCAAAGATTTTTTTCTTTGATCAATCCCATTCTTGCTTCACGTGTTCCGCACGTTCTACAATCGATTGCCTTTTCATGCTTGTGGCAGTATTCACATGACTTTGCTAGTCTTTTGTTTTCATACGGCTTTTGTTGTTGTTTTGCAGCTGATGTAGAAAATGCGAGGGTTGAGCTATAGTTTTTGTTTTTGGCATTGATTGGGTTGAAGATACGTGCTACTTCTTCTTGAGCTGTGATGAATTCTAGGAGAATTTTCTTGAGTGTTGTGAGATTCCAGTCTTCATTATTTCTCTTTTCTTTATAAATTTCCATCAAAACTGGCTGTGGAATTTTCTGTTGCACCATCATCATCAGATTTTCGTGCTCTATGTCTTCTCCTTTTGTCTGCAACTGTCGAGTAATACGCTCGATGTCGTCGTATAATCTTCGTACATCTTCGACGTTTTCTGATGCCGGCTTTAATGCAGATAATTCGCTGTAATGAGCTTGAATGATAATATCCCTTTTTCCGTATGAATTTTTTAGCACATCAACGATTATTTCGTAATTTTCTTCTGTTATGGCGTACCCGGCTATTGTTTTTGCGGCTTTCCCATCTAAGCAGCCTATTAAGTAGGTTAACTTTTGGACTTTGGGCAGATTAGATTTGTTGATGGATACGTCATACCAGTCCCAAAAATCATCCCATTCGGTGTAATTTCCATTGAATCTTTTTATAGGGACTTTAGGCAGTTTCACGTGTTGAGCCGCAAATTGGTGTTGTTCCCTTGGTGCTCTTTCTTCTAACATATTCAAGTTAGATAGCTTTTTGAGAACTATTTCTATTTCACGTTCATGACTGTTGAGCACGGCCATAACTTCATGTCCATCGTGGAGGACTTCTATGAATTCCACTTGTTGACTGAATGCGATGTACTCCGGGGATTCAGATTTTCGTTCCGCTGCTGTCATGTTCATTATGAGGTCTGACCATTTCGTTTTATTTTCTTCTATTGATTTGATGTTTCTTGCGACTTTTTCTTGGTAATATTTAATTTTTAGTTTTCTTGATATTAGTGTTTCATTGACCTCGTTTTTATGCATGTCCGGCGGAACATGGGCGCTGATTTCTTTGGTTGAGATTTCAGTGATATCAGCTTTAAGTTTTTTCGTTGCTTGTTCGATAACATGTCTTAGCATCTCGCTCATGGTTGTAATGTTTTGGTATGTGTTGAGAATTTGTTTTCTTCGTTTTTCTCTTTTCTTCTGCCTGTATCTTAGCTTTCTTGATAATTCCCAGCCGTTCCAACGGGCCAGAAATTATGGCTAAGAGGAACAGGAAAGAGAGCTTCAGCTTCGATCTTCCGACAATCTTTTCTTGTGCCTATGTCTTGGTCTTTTCTGAGATTCCTAATTGTTCCAACAAATCAGAAATCTCGACCAAGATCAATAGGAAAGACACCTCTGCTTCGTTCTTGCCGATATAGGACTTTAGTCTTTGGTTGTATTGAAACGAAAGCCTTTTTTCGACTTTTTTGTGTTTTTCAAACCAACCTGTTTATGAGAGGCGTTTGTTTGATTATTGGACGTTCGATTGGATTTGGATTGGCTTTGGAATGAGTTGAAAATGGTTGCCTTGAATCTAGTAATACTAGAAAATACCCAAATTCTCTGAGGTTGCAGGATTGAGTGAATGAGCTTTGCTGGCCAGTGATTTCTGTTTGTCACGATTTGACCGATGCACCATGTAAAGTGCCCTGCTTGTAACCTCAAACTTGGGTAATTAAACCTTATAAAATATAAAAAATACAGATAAAAATTGCATACAACATAAAGCTAAAAATGTTAAAGACGACCGTTAGGCAACATGACTGTTAAGAGACGGCCGTTTGGCTATATAGCTTAAAGCTGGAAGGAAAGTGTAAAGTGCTTAGATACAATCGCACTCGCGACAACGCAAAAGTCCCGACTCTTGAAAAATTATTTAAGGGGTCTAGGTGGCATTTAAGAGGTCTAGATAACCCCTACCCNCCCCCCATCGCTGAGACCCAAAATTTGATTTTTCAAAAAATTTCCGATTGGCTGATTTTTTATACTCGGGGTTTTCGGGAAACGCAAAAGTCCCGACTCTTGAAAAATTATTTAAGGGGTCTAGGTGGCATTTAAGAGGTCTAGATAACCCCTACCCCATGAAGGGAAAGGAAGAGGGAAGAAGGAAGGATGAGGTAAAAGGGGGGGGGGTGAGTAAGAGGGAGGAACGGGGATAAGAGGGAGACAGGAGGAGGAGGAAGAGGGGAGAGAACGGGAGGGAGTAAGTATGAGAAGGAAGGGGAAAAAGGAGAGAAGAAATGAATAAATTTTTCGCAACAAGCATTGATCGTTGTCACCCTTGGAGAATCTTCGAGTGCCTAAGACGCGTCAGCCTCGGAACTTGAAAGATAAACCTGGAAAGTTATTCAATTTTCTTGCCAATAAATATATTGGATCACGTAAAAGTGGGAATAGAGCTAAAATCATAAAGATGAAACCAGACGCATAACCCTTGTAAGTGATAAAAAGTAGTAAAATGGCATTTATGCAAATGTTGGCATCATGTAAAGATCGCCCAATAAATTTGATATCGACCTAAAAATTCTTTTTCTATTTAACCAATTTTAAAATAAAAAAGACCTTCTTAACACCTTTGAATGCAAAAAATGTATAGGCACTAAATCCACTAAACAATAACGGAACAATATATTGAGGAATAACAATCCAATGTCTTGAATACCATGCCATTTTTATATCAAATGCATTATAAATTAGTTGAAGGGCATATAAAGTGAGGAAAATGGTCACAGCACATAGAAAATGTGTTAAAAATGCATAATAAAGAAGAATTTTGGAATATCCAACATTCTGATTTCCTAAAAAACGCATGTACAACACCTAACTCAAAAATGCACTCATAGAGAGAGAAACTGTATGTTCTTGTATATTTCTGAGGTAAAGCTAGAGGTACCGAACATTCATAAAATTTAAGTCTTTTATTCGGGGAGCTTCCCGCCACTAGCCGCTATCGCAATCTTTTAAAAATGCCCATTTTTCAAGGATTCATTTTTTATAAAGAACATAACTCCGCTTAGGAATTGAATTGGAACCTCTACGACCACCCATTGGAAAGCTCCGAATATAAGCTAAAACTTTTATATTAACATCTATATATCGTTTGGCGTCTAAAAAAGTTACAGGCTAATCTTTGCATATAATCAATAACCTTATATATGAAGATGTTTTTAAAGGAGAGGGTGTAATTTGTAGCTGGATCTCGAAAAAAAATTTATTTCACAAAAAAGACCATATCAGGGATATTTTTATCGATTGCGCGCATTCCCCAAAGCATGAAAATTCTTCCTTGACCCTGATTCAGGAAAGGAATCGGTGTTTTGAAGCGAAAATCTGAAAATGCGATTTTTTTTAAACCTAAGAATTGACGGTTTTCTCATAATAACCTGAAAATTTTTGATTTTCGCTTCAATACACCGATTCCTTCCCTGAATCAGGATGAAGGAAGCATTTTCACGCTTCAGGAATGCGCGCAATCGATTTTTCATCAAATTTTTACTATATGTAAGTGTTTTTCATAAAAAATAGGCAAAATTTTCAGCAAATTTCTTTGTAAAATAGTGCCGTTTTCTATTGAAAATTGGTGTACGAATCCTTATTTTGTTTTGGGTCATAGGAAAATGCTTTTTCAATGCGGTTATGTTTCACAAATAGGTTTTTAATATCCAAATGTTTGAATAAACATGTTTTGGAACACAATTTCCGGTAAGATTGATGACTTTTGAAATCACGTGAACGCCCTTACCCTAGGGGGCTTTTGGGGCCGACGGAGGCTTTGGTCATTTCAATAAGTTTTTGCTCTTTGATAAATTCGAAAGCAAGTCAGATAACATTAAAATATTGATGTTTATAAGTTCGACAGTCAAACTCGGTTGTGCGCGTGGGTGGAGGGTAGTGAATGGGATTTCTTTTTATGAATG
>OZJO01000375.1:0-14675 GCA_900406225.1 Acrobeloides nanus
TATATCGAGGAAGCACTGTATGTCGGTTTAAAAAAATACTCTTAAATAAACACAAGTGATCGAGATGTGGGAGGAGTTTTAATAATCTGGTGAATTCTAATTAATGCCATTGAAAATATTAGTGCTTGGAAACTTTTTTGGTTAATTTGTTGACAACTTTTTAGATAAAGATTTTTTAAGCCGAAAATACAAGTATGTACATACATCGGTTGAACGTTTGAAGAGGTTGAATGATCATGTATATGTATGTATGCCCGTATTGCATTCCATAACATATTTCTCTGTTCAACTGTTCCTATCCTTCGTCAAGGGAGCTGTGAGAAACAACATGTCTCTCTCCGAAATAACAGCACGACCATCTTTCGTGGTCTACCAAAAGGCAAAGACAACCAAAATGCGAATCAATTGGTAATACAGAAAGCCAAGCCTAAGAACAGAGCGCGATAAGTGTAAACACTTTTATAATACAATATTTATAAGAAAGCTATTTTTATAACTATTTATTAAATATTTTTTATTTTATATGATTTTTTTATATGATTCAAATATTTTATATTTTTTTATTATTTTAAAAATATTCTATTCTAGTGTCGATTTTAAAAGAAGATTTATTTTTGAAAATTTTTCTCAATTTTTGTGCTTCCAAATTCGATTTTGAAGGGGGTAACATGGAATAGCTTTCCGGGGAAAATTCAAAAATACAGGGTGGCGCAAAACAAAGAGATTTTTACTATTTTTGAGCGATTTTTTCAAAAAATTTAAAGTTTTTTAATTTTTACCAATATAACCCTATGGGGGTTTTCTATTTGCTTTTATTGTGCACATTGCCAGCCCGTAAAACGCTTCACTGACCGTTAATTATCCTATTTTTTGCAAAAATTTGAAAAAAAAAGATCAAAAATTAGGCTAATTTATGGTCAGGGAAGCGTTTTTACGGGCTGGCAATGCGCACAATCGATTTCTCGCATAGAAAAACTCCCCATAAGGTTATTTTGGTACAAATTAAAAAGCTTTAAATTTTTTGAAAACGCTCAAAAATCTCATTTTTGCCCCATCCTGTAAATATCCCCCTATATGTATAGGGTCCCACAAAGGTAAAAATCGAAAAATAATGATAATTTTTTCAGTATTTTTAAGGGGGCTTGCTTTAACAACATGAAATTTAAGATGCAAAATACAGAAATTTTGTGTCAGAATTTTGTTTATATGCTGAGATATTTCAATTTTCAAAAATGGGAGGTTGTGCTGATGCATCCTGTAAATCCAGATTCCTCATGGCATATAGATTAGTATACAAAAAATTAATACAATGAATTTAGATTATTGTTAAACAAAGAATTGAATTCAATTTATTCTTTAAGCCTACAAAGAATAGAGAACTTATTTTTACTTTATTAATAATACATAAATTAATGGTTTCAAATAGTGTTGTAGCTACAACCTGTTCNTGTTATACAAAGAATTGAATTCAATTTATTCTTTAAGCCTACAAAGAATAGAGAACTTATTTTTACTTTATTAATAATACATAAATTAATGGTTTCAAATAGTGTTGTAGCTACAACCTGTTCACAGCCAACATTAAAATTAGTAGTAGTGGTAAGTCTTAAACTATTTTAGTGTTGAATAATGTTATCCTTTTTAGGGCTCTGGTGGAGTGGGGAAATCTGCATTAACTATACAATTTGTGCAGGTTACTTTTAACAATAACAACACCTCCAGTAACAAATATATTTTTGAGCAGTTTTTTATGCTGAACAAGATGGCTCAATACGTAACATATATAGATAAGTAGTCACGTCGATGTGGAACACTTTTGAAAAAATTTTTGAGCCATCTTGTTCAGCATAAATAACTGCTCAAAAAAAATATATTTGTTACCTGCGAGGTTGAAACACCATTAAAAATTTTTGAAAAAATTTTGTAAACTTTTTTAGCAATATTTTGTTACTGACTATGATCCTACTATAGAAGATTCATATATTAAGCAATGTTTTGTTGATGATACATTATGTAAACTAGAAGGTAAATATTAATATTGATATTAACATCCGAAGGTTACCAAAATTTAATAGTTAGATAACAACAGTGCTTTATAACGATTATAATTTTTTTTAAAGATTTGAAAAAAAATTTGCCTACGAGAAGCCTAGGGTCCATTCTTTCCTGTGAGAATCCATAAAATTATAAAGTTTTTTGTAATGACCATAACTCCACGTAGGAATTGAATTGAGAGCTCGTTGACCACTCATGAAAGCTGGTAATCTTCCTTAGAGCTTTTTTGGAACATTTATAAAAGGTTTTCGCTTCAATACAAAATATTATTTGCAAATCATTGCGACATCCTCTGATTTTTCTTTTGGTATCCATCAAAGATTGGTTTGTTTTCAATTTTTTTAAATTTATAAACTGTATGAGACACTATTTTGGTCTAACAAGGAACACATCCGAACTCGATCTCAAAATTTTTGACAAGACTTATATAGTTTTGTAGGGCATATCCGACTTTCCGTCAAAAATAAAAAAATTATCTCTAAAAATCTAATCCTGACAAGGAAGGGGTATGATCTTGGTTTTTTAGATTTCGACCAAACATACGCCAATTTTTTACCCATAGTGGGAGTATGCTCTACAAAACTATATAAGTTTTGTCAAAAATTTTGAAATCGAATTCGGACGTGTTCCTTATAAGTACTAAATTTTGGGTAATCTTCTAGTGTTGATATAATTTTTTGTTTAAATTTATTTTTAAACATTGTAGTTCTTGATACTGCTGGGCAAGATGAATTTTCGACAATGCGTGAACAATATTTAAGAGCCGGAGATGGATTTTTATTAGTATTTTCAATAACAAGCAGAGAAAGGTAATAAGATTTTAAGAGACGATGTCTCGAAATCTCGAACCCGGGACGTCCAAGTAGCGAAATTTCGAAGGTCGAAAAAATCATAAGGGCTCCGTTATGTTTTGGCAAAAAATTACACAAGATTTCCCTAATCATTTTCATTTTCCCAAAAAGTGGACCCCACGGCGTGGCGACAGTTGAGGACGAGCACTTGAGGATGAGACATTTGAGGATGGCTATTTAAGGACGGACATTTAAGGAAGGGACATTTGAGGACGGGACATTTGAGGATGGGACATTTGAGGACGGGACATTTGAGGAACAAAGGTGGGATATGTTTTTTAGGCCCTAAATAACATCCATTCTCAAATATTCCGCCCTCAAATGCCCCGTTTACAGATGGCCGTCCTCAAATGTCCCGTCCTCAAGTGTCCCATCCTCAAATGTCTCATCCTCAAGTGCCCGTCCTCAACTGTCGCCACGCCGACCCCACCATGAAATCCAAACCTAGCTATGCACTTGATTGTCAATTCATATAATTAATCATAATTTGATATTTTAGTTTGGACTATGTTAAAAAATTATATCAACATATAGATAGGCTAAAAGATCGGGACCATTTTCCCATATTGTTAGTTGGAAATAAATCTGATCTAGAAGAACAACGTCAAGTAAAAATTTTAATAAATTACACTAGTCGAAAAAATCGCCCTAAAGAGCGATTTTCTCCATAAAAGCCTAAATTTATCCCACTCACTTTCTTTTTCGTTTGCTTTTTTTTCTTTCTTGATTGCAGGAAAGAAAAAAAAGAAAACGAAAAAGAAAGAAAAGAATGGCCCCTGCTGTTACAGTGGCTTCTACAGTTAGAGAGGTCTCTGTTGTCACAGCAGCTTTATGGTTACAGCGGTCTCTGCAGTTACAGCAGCCTCTGCAGTTACAGCGGCCTCTGCTGTTACGGCGGCTTCTGCGGTTAAAGTGTCTCTGTTGTGACAGCGACTTCTATGGTTTTGGCGGTCTCTGCTATCACAGCGCTTCTACGGTTACAGGGTATTCTACTACGGTCCCCTAAGGAGGTGAAAAAATATTTTGTTATAAAAAAAAAGCACGGAACGATTATTGAAATTGCCAAACAAAAACTTTTTTCTATCATAAAAAAGTGTCAAAATTTACAGTTTTTTCAAGAAAAATGCTATTTTTTCGTTGTTTTCATGGCGCAGTTGGTAAAGAGTTAGTTTTGCAGTCGGAAAGTCGCAGGTTCGATCCCCGTCCCCGCCGAAATACTTTTGCTTTTTCAATAAATGTTCTTTTTTTAAAAATCGATTTATTTGAAAAAAAATATGAAAAATTGGATAGAAATTGAAAAAAATTGAAAAATCGAAAAAATTGAACAGAGAAACGCAAAAAAATTTTTGGGACGATCCCTTGAGCGCCGAAGGCGCTCAGTTTCCCGGTTTTTTCGATAAAAACGAGAAAACTTCGATAAAGAGAGGGGAAATTTCGGCTAAGGCTATGGCCAAGATTTAGTGCTCGGAGCAGAAAATCTCCTCTTCCCTCCGAGCGCAATAGCTCGGTCCTCCAGTTTATATATATAAAAAAGAAACGAACAAGAAACATTTGCATATCTGTGAAATTACCGTAGATACTCTCACTGCCCTCGGAGCACCTGGTTCAAAATCTGGAGCCTATGAACAACTATGAGCTCAAATATTTTTTATAGGATCTTTTATTTTATTATAGATTTCAACAGAAGAAGGCAGAAGAGCGGCTTCAGAAATGCATATTCCATATTTAGAATGTTCCGCAAAATTTAGAAAAAATGTCGACCAAGCTTTTCATGATTTGGCAAGACTCATTAGGTAATTTTTAGTGTTTGATCCCGGTTCCAGGATCGACCTCTTGGTCGGAACAGGATTTTTCGAGATGCACCTTGACGGGATTTTCGGGACGGGACAATTTTAAGAATTTCGAGATTTTCGGGACGGGGTTTGGTAATTTTTTATGTTATTGAATTAAACTTATGAATTCGAATCTTGTTCATTCGGAAATTGACAGTTAGAAATGTTGTAAAGTGATGCTTTGAACAACAAAGTTAGTGAAATTCAGGCAACTTTTATTGCAATAATTTACTATTTGAATTTTGCCTCATAAAATAGCATCGTACTTCGTACGGGACCCCGTCTCTTAAAATAGACATTCTCATATTTAATTTTAGACAGTTCAAATTGCAAGATAAAATAAACCCATTGGAAGATCATGATAATGTGACTAGTAAAAAGAAAAAGAAAAATTGTCGAATTCAATAATGTTTTTTAAGCAAAGATGTCTGAACATGCCTTATGTAAAAGTCTTTTACAAAAGCTTAATTTTTTTAAATTTATACAATTTACAAATATTATTAGGTTGTTCGATAAATAACTGTCCTTTACAGATTCAATCGAATCCTATTAAAAATGGCCTCATGGGAGGTTTTTATGCGAGGAATCGATTGCGTGCATTGCCAAACTGTAAAAATGCTTCATTGATTCAGGTAAAGGGGTGGGTGTATTGAAGCAAAAATGGACGAAAATTTGTATTTTCGTTGGAAAACCGGTTGTTTAGGAGTTTTTCTGGGCTGCGAATCGATTGCGCACATTTTTAAGGCATGAAAAATTATCCTGACACTGATTTAAGCTATTTTCATTATGAAAACTTTTAGGGGAGTATACCTCTCATAGTGTACCTTTTCATGGATAAATCAAAAAGTTCCATTAGATTCAAGTTCTACATGTCAAAAAATCCTCGAGAACAAAAAATTAGCCGATTTGGAGAACTTTTTGAAAATTCGAATTTTTTACCCTTTGGTCCCCAAGAGAAAAATTTTTTAAAAATTTCGCGACCCAGAAATGCGTCCAATCGATTCCCCGAATAGGAAAACGTCAATGGGGGTCATTTTTATTAAGATTCGATTGAATCTGCAAAAGCCTGTTATTTATCGAACAACCTAATGCCTGTAACACATACGCCTTCATATAAAAACGCATCTATAAACACGGCACGCTATGTCGAATCTCAGGCAGAATTTCTAGCGCTGCGTCATAGCTGTGTTCCGGTTCAAACAATTTTTTACAACATTGTGTTCTTCATAAAATCTTTTTTAATCAAATTATATAATTTGAACAAAACATCTATCGAGTTGTTAGCATGTTCAATCATATATATCTATTTCTTTTTATTATTATTGTAACGCACAATGCAATACCTCGTGGTTTTGTTTTTTGACTGCCATATCTGTGATAAAATTATCTTGGATAAATATTTTTTATACTAAAAAATTTTTTTTTGTACTAACGCATTTTTCGTATTCACTTTTTTCAATTTGCATTCGCTCTAATTTTCATTCAATTCTTAAATGCAAATTTAGTACAAAAAAGTACGTTAGTACAAAATGCATTTTTAGTAGAACAGTGCTTTTTTAGTACAAAAAATAATTATACAAATTACCTTTTTTCCATTTATTAATAATAAAAAAATATTAGTTTTGAAACATTTCATATTTATTACATTATAAAAAAATCTTATCTGCGCTACAACTTTTATATAGACACTTATGGTGAGTTTTCGACGTGATGATAGTTGAGGACGAGCACTTGGGGATGAGACATTTGAGGATGGCTATTTAAGGACGGACATTTGAGGATGGGACGTTTGAGGACGGAACATTTGAGGAATAAAGGTGGGATATGTTTTTTTAGGCCCTAAATAGCACCCACCCTCATATGTTCTATTCTCAAATGTCCCGTTCACAAATGGCCGTCCTAAATGTCCCGTTTCAAAAGTACCATCCTCAAATGTCTGTCCTCAAATCCCGTCCTCAACTGTCGCCACGCCAATTTTTCGATATTTTTTGCGTAGCAAGAAATTTTTTTACCATTTTAAACAACAAGATGGTAAATAATCCTTGGAATATTTCGGACTACTAATTATGTGGGCCATCAAAATGGACGGTCTCGAACTTTTCGTTTGTTGATCTGAAGCGACATACCTCTAACTTTTATACAACTTATCCAAACGTTTAGCTTATTACTTTATAATTGTTGAACTATTTTACACCTATCTTTATGTAACCTGTATAATAAACTTTAAAGGACCAGTTCAGTCAGTTACAACCATATGAAAAAATGACTATTCGGAAAGATCATGAAAAATGGAGCATTTTTTGTTTTTACGGATGTTCTGAAACGTTGTAGTTTTCGAGATAATTGCGTTTGAAATTTTGAATTTGTGTACAAGCTTTTCGTTGTAATACACAAACTTTTTTGAATTTTTTGCGGAAAAATCGATTTTTGCATCGATTTTTTAAATTTTCATAAAATGAATATTGTAGCAATTTTTTATAGCTAAATGAGACGAACAAAATGACACTAAAATTATCCAATTGGAACATTGTTTTGGGTTATTGAAACGAAAACATGAATCAGTAAATTTCGAAAAAATGCGAAAAACATTGGAACAAATTGAAAAAAAGAGAAAAAAATTGAAAAATTCGAAAAAAATTGAATCGAAAAACGCAAAAATTTTGGGACGATCCCTTGAGCGCTTAAGGCGCTCGGTCTCCCCGTTCTACCCAGAAATGCAGAATCTCTCATCTATCATTTTAAAAAACCGCATCGAAAAATTCATTGTCCTTGTCGAAATATTCCAATTTTACTAAAATAAAGTACCTATTTGATCACCCTGTATATATGAACCGCTTGGAGTGACACTCGGAGTCANGCAGAATCTCTCATCTATCATTTTAAAAAACCGCATCGAAAAATTCATTGTCCTTGTCGAAATATTCCAATTTTACTAAAATAAAGTACCTATTTGATCACCCTGTATATATGAACCGCTTGGAGTGACACTCGGAGTCATTCTCAAAGATTCTCTTCTTCCCCCAAGAGCGGTAGCTCTCGGTACTATAGGGTGGTGCAAAAAAACCGGACTTTTACGATTTTTTTCAAAAAAAATTTTTTTTAAATTTTTACCCAAATTTCCTTATATGGGTGTTCTATGAGAGAAATCGAAAGCGCGCCTTGCCGAACCTTGAAAAATAACCCTGACGATTTTTTGCAACTTTTTCGCTCGTGTGTACACAGGGTTCGTTTTCAAGATTCGGCAATGCGCGCAATCGATTTCTCGCATAGAAAACCCCTATAAGGAAATTTGGGTGAAAATTAAAAAAAAAATTTTTTGGAAAAAATCGTAAAAGTCCGGTTTTTTGGCGCCACCCTGTGCATATTGATTTATAAAGCATATTTTATTTGTGATAGTTTAAATCTTGCCATTTTTATTATATTTTCAGCCATTGATCCTTTTATTGTCCACGTCAGTGATCTTAATGAAAGTCCATGTCGACAAATAGCACGGGGCATTGTTATAGGTATAACCTTTTTTCTAGTGTTTGATTGTATTGTATGCAGTACAATTTTGTCAGTCATACTAGAATATCCATGTTGCCAATTGCCTGGATCATTCCCAAAAACTGGTACATAAATATATCTTTACAGAAATTAAAATATTTTAACTATTGCTATATACTTGTCTGTTGTTAATAAAGCAGAATAGATTCCACAATTTCCTTCTTCATGAAGTTTGCGTTCTGAAGGAAGCTCAATTATTGTTAGTTTTTTGTGATATCTTTTATCTAGAGTATTTTCGAGTTTTTCTCTTGCTTCAGGAATAAGAACTGGAGTAACAAGGATCTAAAATAGACAATTTAAAGTAGTGGAGCCAGGTGCCAAAAATTTTTTTCCCGGTTTATTAATCAAATAAAAGTAGAAGATGAGTATATAAAAATAGGCTGAAACTAAGGTACAACACACACTGTTGCCATATGATTTAAATCATCATACTTTTTCATCAATGAAAGCAATAACATCATCAAATCGAAGACTTGAGTTTGCATATGGATGAGGAATTTTATAAACCTTAATGAAACTATAAATTTGCATTGTATAATATTAGATTGTTCGGAAAGTATTGGTCAAGCTTTATTCTACTAAATCTCGATCCAAAAATCCATTTTCGATATAAAAAAATTTTCAATATTAGGCAAACATGTATGCTGAATCGATCTAATCGTTCTTTTTGAGAATAAGACATGTTTTCGTGTCATACACTTTTGCCTAATATTGAAAAAAATTTACCGAAGATGGATTTCTGAATCGAGATTTAGTATAATAAAGCTTAGTGCAATACTTTCCAAATAACCTAATACTATTTTACTTTTTTAAACACATTAAATAGTTTTATCAATAGAGCCCATTCAGGAAGACGTCCATTATTTTCATCTAAGACTGTCTAAAAAACATCAATCTCATAACATCAAAAAATAGGTTACAAAGAAAAGAATGTTTCTGGGGTATTTCACTCGTAGGGATGCCTTCCATTTGTCAAAATCAAAAAATTCCTTCGGGTTCTTGTTCCCCATGTCGAAAAGCCCCTGTGTACCAAATTTCAACCAATTTGGGGAACTTTGTGAAAAAATTCGAGTTTTTGGACTTCTTGGTCCCCCCAAGGAGTAAAAATTTCTCCAAATCGGCTGAAATTTGGTGTCGGGAGTTTTTCGACAAGAGAAACATGAATTTGAAGGAATTTTTTTTATTTTGGCAACTGGAATGTACCCCTACGAATGGAATCCTCCAAAAATGATCTTTTCTCTGTAAGCCATTTTTGACCATATTCCCAAGATCTAAGACAAAAAATAACGGCGGATTCGTGTTCAGCGCCTAGAAAACCCTTAGGAACGTCATAAATTTCGTCCAAAGTCGACTTCTGTAACCAAATCAACATTTTAAAATAAGTTACATTCTTGACAAAAAAAAGGTGCAATACTTTAATAACGGCTAATTTTTCGTACTCGGGGGTTTTCGACTATGGAAAAGGCTAATCCGAAAGAATTGTTCAATTTTGACCTCACGAGGTACACCTACCTAAGGGGTATAAAAAACCGGGGTGTATCTCTGAAGGGGATCAAAAATTCAATTTTCCAAAAAATGCTCCACAAGGGTACCATTTGCAACGTAATGGTCTGTAATATCGCTGTCGATGACGTCTGTAACGTCAATGTTTGCGGCGTCGTTATCTTTAACATCGCCTTAATAACGGTGAGTGAAGCGTGCGTCGGGGCTAGTAATAATATAAATTCACAAACTTCAGATATTAAGGCCATATTTTTTCCATTATGCACAACATTCTTTGCCGATAGAATAATATTAGGCTCTTGCCGATCTATTTTAATATCATTTTCTTTTAAAAATCTATTCATGCTATCGTCAATTTGCATGGTTGTAATATCAGCCAATTCATCATCTCTAGTAAAAAATTATATGGTTTGAAGTTAAGTTAGTCCTCGGACACGCTAGTCTCTGAGTGACATGTTAGTCCCGATAACAAGTTAGTATTATATTCATATGCCAGTCACAATGACAAGTTAGTCCTAGCGTGACATTTCTTATAACATACCTACTTGAACGGCTTCACAGAAGAGATCATAAGAAAAATCAATATAGCTGTGAGGCTATAAAAAATCAATTGGCCATAGAAGTAGTATATAAAACGATCATAGCAATTTTTGCTATGAACCCTATTGACCATAGTGATTTTTTGCACTACCCCGAAGGCTATAATGATTTTCCTAGGGCTATTTATGGCTTACTTACTAAATGTATATTGTAATAATATGTCATTCCAAAATTAATTTGGTTATGAGACAGACACTCTAAGACTAACATGTCACAGTGAGACTCTTATTTGGGAACTAACTTATTCTTGATGGGACTAACTTGTCATCAGCACTAACCTAACATAAAAGGAATTATATTTAGATATACAGGGTGCGGAAAAAGTTTATGACGCTAAACATCAACCTAAAGAACGGCATAACGAGTGTACACTTGGTGGGCCAGCTAAGTGTGCACACTAATGATTTGGCATTATATTCGGAATCATGGGGAATTTTTGGGATAGAGTAAAACGGGTGAATCACCCGGGGTGAATGAAAACGGGTGAATGAAAAAATAAAACGGGTGAATGAGATTGAAAAGCCAATTTTCGGGAAGTAATCTTGGCAAAGTGCCTGTATTTTTATGCGCTCTACACGATGCAAAAAAGCATTTTGCTCCATTCCTCTTCTTTGGAGTACTTGTCTATAAAATCCTTTAGTTTTAGCGGAGTAAAACGGGTAAATCAAAAAAACAGAGTAAAACGGGTGAATTGATCCACCCGTTTACTCTGCTTTTTCGATTCATCCGAGTTTTGTCAATATTTAGCGGCACAAACTTTTTCTGCGTTCTGTAATAAACAAGAAAATTTAGCAAAATCTTCACTGCACAATTATTTATACCTGTATACAAATTTCGTTGTGGCAAAAATACCGAAGGGTGCAAAGTCATGTAAATTTATGTCATAAATATTTGCTTCAAGCAATGCATCAAAAGGTAATCGGTTTTGAAAAATTCTACTTCGACCATTATAATAAGGTAACGTATGCTTATCGACTAATATAATAGAATTTTCATTCTCTATAATAAAATATATTCAAATAAATCAAATTATGCCTTTAAGTTACCATGAATGATCTTTGCGAAATTTATTTGAAAATTGACAATATCTTGGAAAATAACGCGATAAGTTTCATCCCTAAAGTTATCAGTTATCATACTACAATCGACTCTCCACATAGTGACACCCCTTCAATTTCGATTAGTGATCCCTGTATAGATTTTTTGATGCATCCCTGCGTGGTCGCATGGCGGGAAAATAAGGATTAGTACTAATCCTGATTTTTTCGTCATACGATCACCCAGGGATATATCAAAAAAGCTATACAGGGATCACTAATCGAATTGAAGGGAGTGTCACTATATGGAGAGTCAACTGCATTTAATTATGTGGTAAATTCTTTCATATAATTTTTAGTATTATAAATAACTGTCACCAGAGCTTGCAAAGTGTTAACACCGGTGGTGAGACACTTGCGGACGGACATTTGCGAACGGACATTGGCAGACAGAATTTTGCGGACGGGACATTTGCAGACGAAACGTTTGACAAATTTGAATTTTTTGAAAAAATCTAAAAAAATTATCGGTTTCCGCAAAATTCCCGTCCGCAAATGTCCCATCCGCAAATGTCCCGTCCGCAAATGTCCGTCCGCAAAAGTCCATCCGCAAATTTTCCGTCCGCAAATGTCCCGACCAAATTCCCGTCCGCAAAAGTCCGTCCGCAAATGTTCCGTCCGCAAAAGTCCCGTCCGCAAATGTCTGTCCGCAAATGTCCCGTCCGCAAATGCCCGTCTGCAAAAGTCCATTCGCAAATGTCCCGTCCACAAATGTCCCGTACGCAAAAGTCCGTCCGCAAGTGTCTCACCGCCTTAACACCACTTTTTAAAAAATTTTTTGCACTAAAATCGCTAAATCTCAATGTAAATATCTTTTCTATTGTAAATTATTAATTGTTATTTTGTGTTGGATGGACTGAGGATGATTTTGTTCATGTTTTTCTTCAACTTGGATGGATGAATGAAAATTTTTTCAAAATTTTAATAACATTACCTTGGTCCCCCTTATGATTTTTTTGCAAAATTTTAAAAATTCTGATAGATGAGTGGTGGGGTGGGACGGTCCTCCCCTCCCCATTGAACATGTATGGGGGGTACTATATCTAGTACCCTTTTTCATGTATACCTCTGTTGAAGAAAATATTTGTGCCAAAAAATATTTTGAAAAAAATAAATATTTGTATCAAAGAAAAATAAGCTTTATTTACCATATTGATGGTGCAGATAATACTACTAAAGTTCGACTTGGATAAATATTATTAAACGGTATATTTTGAGCAAATATCTTTCTATTGCAGTATACTAAAATAAAGAGGAATATGCAAACTCGATTGTTTTTCAACTTTAATCTTGATAGATCAATCATAAGATTGCTAATAGTTTTAATTCAAATATAAAGTTCTGAGCGTAGTAATAGTTTAAATATGTAGACAAATTAATTGTCGATTACTTGTAGAATTTTGATGACATTCACATGTCATTACAAGTTTTTTAAACTTTATTCCTTTAGAATGTTCAAAAAAGATATGTTATACTTTTGGCGGATCTTCTCCATCGAATCTCGCTTCATTACGTTGCAAAGACTGGTTTTAGGGACCTGTCAAAGGGTAACAAGATGACCAATTAAGCGCATCCCAAGTAATCAAATGATCCGAGAAAGAATCTCGACATAATATGACATCCGGGCAATTAATGAGTTTTCTTTTTGCAACAAAACTGGCTCATGATCAAGAGTATAAAAATTCCATTTTAAAATAGATTTTATTCAAGCTTATTTAGCTTATGCTAATCTCTTAAAATTTATCAAAATAAAAAAATTCTTTCAAAATCGAGTTTCCCATGTCGATGTTTTTTCAAAAAGGCAAGCACACAAACAACTTCATGAATGCCTTGTATTTGATAATTTTCTATAAATTAAAAAAATTATGACATATGGGCTTCAGGTGGTAGGAGTATTGTATTTCTTAACAAAAAATTATATTTTTGCAAAAAAAAATTTCGAGAACAAGAGTGAGGCTACTGCAATTTGTTTTTGTAAAAAAATTAATTTTTAGGCATAGGTGTATAATGGGTGGGCGGTTCAGAGTGGATCTTCAAACTGCAGCTTTTGAAGACTTTTGACACTATTTTTGTGAAATTTGGTGAAAAAATTTTTTTCAATTTTTTGCCTTAGGAGACCAAGGGGTAAAAAATCGAATTTTCAAAAATTTCTTCGGCTATGCGACATTTGAGGCCGGAGTTTTGAGGCTCCGACATTTGAGGCCACACTTATTGAAGTGAAAACTTCCATTTAAATCTCAATTTTTAAATTTAAAAAAATGAAAAATTGAAGAATTTTTCCATATTTTTTGTACATTTCTTGCACATTTTTTCAATTGTATACTTTTGTACCCATCATGGAATCTTAAAGATAAAACACAAATAACGCTTATAACATACTAAAACATGCAAATGCGCAAGATTTTTTATGAGAATGGTTGGATGATCAAGATTTCCATGACTTTTCATCATTATTCGGTGAATTGGGTACTTATTGGCTCTAGATTATTTGATTTACAACAAGAATTCATGTTTTTTGTTAGAAACAGACAGTTGTCTTTTTAGAACAGACATGTGTCTGTTTCATATGTGTACAAACACCCCCAAAAATTTTGACTTTCTGCGGGCGGAGAAAAACATAAGGTGGGACTAAGATAATTTTTTTTCGATTTTTTCAAAAAATTTTCAAAAATCACCTTGGTCCCCACTTATGTTTTTTTCGAAAATTATCCAAAATTTTGAGAAAAAACATAAGAGGGAGGCCAAGGAGATTTTTTTTTCGATTCTTTTTCAAAAATTACTTTGATCCCTTATGTTTCGCGCCGTTAGGCGCTAAAATTTTTTTTGAAAAAAACTTTTTTAAAAATGCTTTAAAAATTACAATTTTTGCTGAACAGATAGGAAATTTTTGCGACTCATCCGCAGCCCGCGGGCTGCGGGCGAAATTAGTCTCGCTCGCAAAATTTGCGGGCGAAACTCATTCTGGCCTGTGGGCGACCCCCTCCCCCCTCCCCATGAAATTCGGGAGAAGGGGTTGTACACGTGTGCTCTGTTTAGAACAAACAGCAGCAAAAATCATAAAATCGTAAGAAACAAGCCAATTCACACCTAACCAGATTTTTATTCCGGCTTTTGTCTGTTTAGAACGTACGAGATTTGTCCTTTACTCTTTTAATAAAGAGATATGCTCAAAATATTAAAGTGTAAAAATT
>OZJO01000375.1:14775-47775 GCA_900406225.1 Acrobeloides nanus
AAGGAAAAGCGCTCAAAGATTGGGCGGAGTTTTGCGATTGCACAACATTTACACAATGCGTCTTTGACCGAGCTGGGCCAGAAACGAGTCAGAACAAATTCTCCACATAGTGTAGAAAAATATGAGCCCACAGAGAAACTAAACTCTTCTGCACGTCATTTTTAAAAAGCGAAAAGACTACTTTATATCCTATTTAGAGACTATAGGCATCGATGAGAGAACTAGGATAGTATGAAATTCAAAAGAGAAGATTATTTGTGGAGGTTATTGGTAGAAAAGTCTCTATCGGTTGATCATATGCAGTCTTTCCTGTACACAAGTACAAATAAGCGATCAATGCCGTTTACTTGGGTGAGACCGAGATTTAATGGAGAAAGTGACATCACTTTTTCACCACGGAGACCAGTGAACAATAGGATAGGATTCATAATGTGTCATTCAAAATTTTTAAATTAAAAATACTTTTATTTAAAAAACATTGACATCATTCAAATTAAAAACAGGGTGTATAGAAAAACCGGAATTTGGGCGATTTTTTCATGTTTTTTCGACCTGAAATTTTTTTCAAAATGACCCTATTAGGGCTAATGTTTGCGGGAAATCGATTGTAGCATTTCCAACGCTTAAAACTTCTTCTGACCCTTCCTTAACCCTGAAATTTCTTCTGACCCTTCCCTAAGTGTATTGAAGCGAACATCTTTCGATGTTCGCTTCAATACACTCTCCGATTCCCTGAATCAGGGAATCAGAGTGTGTATATTGAAGTGAAAATTGAAAATGTTTAGATTTTCTGCCTGAAAATGACTTTCTGGGGGTAAATTTATGCGATGAATCAATTGTGCGCATTTCCGAAGCTTGAAAACGCTTACCTGATCCTGATCCAGTGAATCGAATGTGTGTATTGAAGATGACCAATTTTTGCTATAATACATCAATTTTTCTTTGATTCAAGATCAGGGAAACGTTTTCAAGCTTCAGGAATGCGTGCAATCGATTCCCCGCATAAATTTACCCCCAGAAAATCATTTTCAGGCAGAAAATCTAAAAATTTTCGATTTTCGCTTCAATATACACACTCCGATTCTCTGATTCAGAGCCAGGGAAGCGTTTTCAAGCTTCGGGAATGACTGCTAAAATTAGCCCCAATAGGGTCATTAAAAAAAATTTCGGGTCGAAAAAACATGAAAAATCGCTCAAATTCCTTTTTGATACACCCTATAACTATAAATAAGACTTTTCTTGTAGCTAAAGTTTAAAAGATCGGATGAGGACATAGGTGAAAATCAGTTTTGTAGGCAGGATTTCTCTACGATAGGGGCGTAGTAATGATTTTTCAAATTTTTATGAAAATCATAAGGGGACCATTGGACTAAAGAAAAAAAATTAAAATTTTCCGGCTATGGGGGGGCATCCCCTTTGTCCCCCTTGCCTATGGCACTGGTGAAAAGGTGTGGAAATTTCCACCTCCACCCCCGCAAAAGTGAATTCAGTGGTGCGCTAACTCATAGTCGTAACCAAAGATTTTACAGCGTCCCAAAGAGGATTCTTAGGTTTTTCTAGGGGGGGGGGGAATCGATTGCACGCACTCCCGAACCATGAAAACGCTTCCTTGACCATGTTTCAGGAACTGTAAATGCTTCCTTTAGCAAAAAAAACAAAAACCCAAAATAAACGATACGAAAAAATCCAAAATTTTGAATAAAATCACTAAAAGAAGCATTTACAGAACCTGAAACATGATCAAGGAAGCGCTTTCACGGTTTGGGAGTGCGCACAATCGTTCCCTGCGTCAACGGTTTTTTCATAAAAATCTGAAAATGTTTGATTTTCGCTTCAATACACCCACCCCATTCCCTGAATCAGGATCAAGGAAGCGTTTTCATGCTTCGGGAATGCGCGGAATCGATTTCTCGCATAAAATTACCTCTAGAAACGTATTTTTTACAAAAATTTTCAAAAAAAATTTTTTTCGAGATCCTGCCATGATTGTTACCCCCTTAAAAATCTACCATTTTTGCTCTGAACCTGGACATCAAATCTGGACCCAAAAATAAAGTTTTTCAAAATTGTTCTAAAATGACCAGAAATTGTTGGCCATAACCCAAAATGGTAAAACAATTCATTTTTTGGCAAAAAGAAATAAGTTAGCATAGGTTTTGGGATCTTGCTACGCTGAAGCTATCGAAAAATCACCATTTTACAAAAATAAATTAGCTTTAACTCAAAAAACTCTTGTGCTAGCATACCAAACCCAATATACCAAAATTTTCCTGGGAATCTGGGCTACATATTTTGTGACAACTACTTTGGCTGAAAACCCTCTTAACCGGGTCAAAAATGCCGATCTTTGCCAAAAATCTGGTCGAAAAATTGAGACATGCTCAAAGATTGGAGTACAACTTTTTATTGAAGCGAAAACTTGCTATAGGTGTCAATATAAATTTGTAACGCAGATCATCAGCTTTCATATGAGTGGTCAACGAGCTCTCAATTCAATTCGCTCGCCGAAATATCCTCAAATTACTGAAAAGATGTCAAAATATCGACATAGACACCTTCCAAAGGTTCTAGATCCTCATAGGACATCTTTTTAAATTTTTTTCTTTTTTTATAATTATTAGCTCGATGAAAACAATAATGTAGTATTCTTCTTTCAATTTTCTTTAGGTAAAGAATACTCCGCTTTTTTGTAGCTCTAGAATGTATTTTTTGAAATCGGCCCTGATTCAGGCAACTTTGATCTTTCGCAGTATTTCCTGTATACCAGAACAAATAATCAGTCAATGTAGTTTGATTTGGGTGCGACCGAAAATTTAGTGGATAAAGTGACATCACTTTTCCAAAGTGAAAGACAAGTGAAATAATAGGACTCATATTGTGTCATTTAAAATTTTTTAAAACTTTTATTAAAAAAAATATTGAACACCAATAAAATAAATAAAAATAAGGGGCAGAGTAAAACGGGTGAATCACCCGGGGTGAATGAAAACGAGTGAACGAAAAAATAAAACGGGTGAATGAGGTTTAAAAGCCGATTTTTGGAAAGTGATCTTCGCAAAGTGTGTAGCAAGGTTTTTATTTTTCAACTTAATAGTTTATCTACAACACTATCCACTACCATATTAACAAATGCTTTTGTTGTCACTTTTTCCTCCATTTCCGACACACTTGGTCCTGTGTATCCGATAGGATTTTGGTCGGAATCATCCCGATAAAATTGATAACTTCCATCAGCTATTCGCTTGAACATGTTGAAGCTGTCATATTTTTTGGATTGTCCATTCTTAATGCCCTCTACAATGGCTTCTCGAATAATGTATTCTCCATCGATAGTTGCAGAAATTTTGACCTGCTCGGTTGATCCAAATCGGTCGATTTCTTTAAAACATTCTTTGAAATAATATTTTAGATCTAAAATATAAAAGAGAAGTAAAAAATTTAAAGTGTAAATTTTGAAAAACCCATCTACGCCCATGGGGGGGGGCACCACAAGGACTTAACTGGATCCCCAGGCATGGAGGCTTCTCTAGTATGGGGGGGATACTTTTTTGTTTAAACGAAAAATTTGATGTTTTAAAGGAAGAAATAGAAAAAATAGGGCATTTTTTATATACAAAATGTGAAATTTTTTATAAAAAATGACAATTTTTTTCAAAGTTTTTTCAAATATTTCAAAACAAAAGGGGCCCATATGTTTTTTCCGGCCTTCTGCCGGAATGGAGGCACTTGTCCCCGGTGCCCCCTCCCCTATAGTTACGCCCTTGGGGAACCAGCCTCTCCCCACCCCTACAGCTATGTCCTTGGCAACCCCCTAATTGTAGTGGGGGAGATTATAACATTTGTGAAGGAAGGAGGCCGAACTTGATTTCTTCAAATTTTTTGCAACATGACTCAATTTTTTACTTATGATGTTAGCGTAAAAAAGCTGCAAAGATTTTTCCAACAAATTGTAGCAATTTTTTATAGCTAAATGAGACGAACAAAATGACACCAAAATTATCCAATTTGAACATTGTTTTGGGTTATTGAAATGAAAATTCTGATTCATGTTTTCGTTTTAATAACCCAAAACAATGTTCAAATTGAATAATTTTGGTATTATTTTGTTCGTCTCATGTAGCTATAAAAAATTGCTACAATGTTCATTTGATGAAAATTTAAAAAATTGATGCAAAAATCGATTTTTCCGCAAAAAAATTCAAAAAAGTTTGTGTATTACAACGACAAGTTTGTAACAAATTAAAAATTTCAAACGCAATTATCTCGAAAACTATAACGATTCAGAACATGCCGTAAAAACAAAAAATGCTCCATTTTTCATGATCTTTCCGAATATATCATTTTTTCATATGATTGTAAATTACTGGACTGATCCTTTAAGCGAAATCGATGAAATCAAGTTCGGCCGTCTTCATTGTGAGAATTTTGAAGATAAAATGCACCTTTTCCATATGCCGAATCATCTCCACGTGCAGTTATTAACGCATCAGAGTGGTAAAAGTCCAAAATTTTGTTGATATCTTTGTTTGTATAAGCTTCGTAGAATTTTGCTTCAATTTCTTTTAGGATCCGTTCAATATCTAATTTTTGTTATTTTATAAAATTTAAATAAATTTACCGGCATGATTCAAAGGGAAGCTTGACGTTAAATTAACAGATTTTTGTTCAGTGAATTGATATGGTTTTTTATCAGAATCATCGCGATAATATTTGTAACTCCCATCGTCCATACGCTTGAAAATACTCAGAGCTCCGTATTTTTTACTTTTCCCTTTTTTAATGCACTCAATTATGCCTTCTTTGATAAGAAATTCACCGTTAGTGGTGACTGACACTCTTGTTCGATCAAAAGCACCAAAGCGATCGACTTCTTTGAAGCATTCTTTTAGATATTTTTTAATTTCTAAACATTAGTATGATTAAAAACTGGCGATGTTAACCTTTTGTTAAAATTTGTTTAATTGTAAATTTTCTTTGTCAAGAGTAAAATCTTTTGGATCCTGCTGGGAATCGAACTTGAGAGCAATTTCTACGAGCCGACAGTCTTCACCACTCGGTCATGAGGACTTTTTATTCGGCATTATTAAATTTCAACTATAAAACTTACGTAAAACATGATATGAGGCTAAACAATTTTATTTGAAGAGTATCCCCATGGTTTTGGTGTCATTTTTCTTCTCTCACCGAGCCCTATCTATAGGCCGCGGTATAGCCGTGACGGAATTGAACTTAAGGTGACAGGGATAGCACAAACAGACAAACACACATAGCACGTTTAATGTAGTAGGATTTATTTGATCACTTGCGTAAGTTGGGAGTAATCCTGTGCACTTTACTAACCCAGTGCGCTTCAAGCCCGGGTATCTCTCTCTCTCTCTGCTCGAATTCTGATTTATGCACAGGATTTAGGGTTGCTAGGTATGAGGATTTCCTAAGGTGGTTGATCGGCTCATCAAAAAATAAATTAATTAAAGTCGAAATTTCAAAAATGTCATGTCCCAACATTTTTATTTATTTATCCTGTCTACGACCGGTTTTAGGAAAAGTTTATGACCCTAACGTCCTCTAGAAAAAATGTTCTATCTATAAAAAAATTAAAAATTTGAATTTATGAGCAAACCATTATGTCCATAAGCAGAGTCGCCTCCACGTTGTACAATTAAAGCTTGAGGGTGATAAAATTCCAATAGTTTTTGTACATCTTTGTTTAAATATGCCTCACCAAAGTTTGCTTCAATTTCATTCAAAATACTATCGATTTCTATTTAAAAAATTTATGCAGAGTGGCGCAAAAAAATAATAAGAATTTTGTGATTCGTTGGACAACTTCTCAATAAAATTTTTAAAATAAAAATGAGTGTTAAAATATTTTTTTAAATGAAAAAATGCTTTAGTACAGAAAAGTGATCTTTTAGACTAAAAAAATAAAAGTTTTAGTACAAAAAAGTGGCGAACGGACATTTGCGGACGGGACATTTGCGGACGAACATTTGCGGACAAAACGTTTGAAAAATTTGAATTTTTTGAAAAAGTTTAAAAAAATTATCGGCTTCCGCAAAATTCCCGTCCGCAAATGTCCGTCCGCAAAAGTCCGTCCGCAAATGTCCCGTCCGCAAGTGTCTCACCGCCAAAAAAGTGACATTTTAGTACAAAAAAATATTTATCTTATTTAAAATCTCATTTTTGCGCCACATTGTAATTGATTAAAATTTTACCTGGATTTGTCAAAACCATTCCTCAAACTAGTTTACAAAAAGAATAAGCAGAAGAGCGAAATAATACAATTACTTTTAACCAATATTATATGACCGCTTAAATCAATGTTTGACAAAATGTTTAAAGATCAAAAGTTCAATATGATGAGTAAAGCCAAGAGTTCGAAAGGTGAAAAAATTGTCTTTGTATGCGCGCATATGTCTAGCAACAACAATAATCACTCGCATATGTATGTATATGATTCACTAGCGAGTTTAAAAAAAAATTTGTTTCAAATATTTATTATGAAAAAAAGAATAAATACATAAATAAATAATTAGAGGAAATAATATAAAAGTTCGAAAGCTCGAAAGTTATAGTACTATTGCCGACTTCAGGGTTTCGCTGTAGTGATTTTTCAAAAATATGCAAATTTGGGCGATTTTGTTCACTATTTTTCTACCCATTTATTTTTTCATAGAGAAGGTTGTTTTCGTTGATTTCTTTCTTGGTTCTAGGATAATTTTTGATGCTCTACAAGATGCGTGCAACCGTTTTTTGATCCAACTGAAAGTTTTCGAGATACAGGTCGGTCAAAAAGTTCTGACCATTAGTGTTTATTATTGAAGGGCATTGCGAGACCTTTCAGGAATACCCCATCATGGCTCTATGAATAGGGGTTCTTGAGGAGATCGGTAGTACTGGTAGTACCAGTACTACCAATACTACCGATAGTATCGATAGTATTTGTAGTATTGGTAGTACCGGTACTACCAGTATAAACACTAATGGTCAGAACTTGTTGACCGACCTGTATGTCATCGTCTTTCTCATAGGAATCGTTCACATATCACGTGATCAGTTCGAGGGGGTGAAGGGTAGCTGAAATGATCACGCTTGATCACAGGGGGGAGGGGGGATCAGGCCATTTAGGCACTATAACTTTTGTCACGAGTTTTGTCACGCTAAAGTTTTCACGTAACTTTTGTCACGTAAATTTTGTCACGAAAAATAGCTGTTTTTTGTCACGAAAAACTTGAGATTTTCAGATTTACGTTTATAGCAACACTTTTTGACGTACTCCCATCCCCCTAAGACCCATATTCGACATTTCGAGACATTGTCTCTTAAACACTCGTATGTACAAGATTATTTATTTTCTGAGTCGCCATTATTGGTTGATTTTGAACGTTGAGTGGCATGAGAACTTTTACCGTTATTTGCTGCATGCCTGCCATATACCTAATTAATAAATAACCCTTTAAACAAACTTTTCTTATAGTTTTCCTATAGGACTTCAGAATCACCATTGGTATGAGAGTATCAAGAATAACAAATAATAAAAACATCGGATTTTGGAGTTCAGTTAGCATTCTTAATAAAACCTTTAAAAAATCCGAGCCAGAATTTTGAATAAGACCTATATTGTTCAAACGCATATAGCAAAGTAGCAAGGTATAAATGGCATAGAAACAAGCTTGAAATAGGCAGACGAAAACGGCTCGACGCAAATCATCGAATGTACTTAGTGGGGAGTGATCGCCGACGAGCTTCATCATTTTTCGAATTTTTAGTAAAACCAAAAATGAGCAACTAAACGTCGCGATTAACATAAAACCGTTTATAGCCGTATATAGGCCGAAATTCCATGAAATATTTCCACCATTACATAAATAACTTAAATAAGCCAATATGGCATTACATGCGAGAATAAAGATGAATAAAAATTTTTTCACAAAAATTTTCTTATATCTATCTGGAAAATAAAGCACAAAAACTCGAGTAAATGCTAGTGGAAATATCGAATATTGAGATAGGTCTTTACCGACACTCCATATCAAATTGACCGTAGGAAAAAAAGTATTCAACATTTTAGGATTTCGTTTTAATTCCCACGCGATACCCATGATAATATTGATTATAGCCGTGTTGAACGTGAACCATTTTGAGTCTTCTTTATATCGATCTATCAAAGTTATGATAATAATCATTAAAGCAGGAATAAATAATATGTGTATTAAATATGGTGTAGAGTTGGTTCCGAAAATTTTCAAAAAATCACAAAAATCAGTATCAGTAATATTAACACTTTGATTTCCGGGTAGGCAAGGCATATTTTTTATTTAAGAATGTAGCGTAAGAAAAATAAAGAAAACATGAATAGTACTAGTTATATAATGAGAAAATTTATTCATTTGTATAAATGCTTCAATGCCTTTCGGCTTATTAACACAGTGTTTCCTCTAACAAACGTGAGATAATAATCCCAGTGTACTTTCCACATGAAATCGTATGCCTTGTATAACATGTTGACTACGAACGATTCAATGGTAAATAACCCCACGCGTACCAAACTTGAAACAAAGTGGCGGCAATCGAAGTTTCATTGCCTATCGAAGAGTATCTGGTTTGCATCTCCACCGGGACGAGTTCAATTCCGGGCGGAAAATAAAGTTTTCGATAACAAGTTTTTGCTTTAAAGGACCAGTCCAGTAAGTTACAACCATATGAAAAAATGATATATTCGGAAAGATCATGAAAAATGGAGCATTTTTTGTTTTTACGGCATGTTCGTAATCGTTGTAGTTTTCGAGATAATTGTATATTTTCATAAAATGAACATTGTAGCTATAATTTTTTATAGTTAAACGAGACGAACAAAATGACACCCAAATTATCCACTTTGAACATTGTTTTGGGTTATTGAAACGAAAACATGAAATCGGGCGACGGAAACGGATTTGAACTTTTTTGGAGAAGTTTTGAAATGTGGGAGCAATCAAATGAACAACCTGTACATAAAAAAGTAGCACTTCCATGGCGCAATGGTTCTAGATGATTAATGGAATCTGTCTCAGGTTCAATCACCGCCGGCGACGATAGTCTTCAAAATAAATTTCCAAAATTGTCCATTTTTTACCTTTATAGTTAAAATCAGTTCCATGTAACGACTACCAAAATTCGGTCAACATGGCCGAGTAGTTAGCAACAATCTCGCTCTTCAGTTTGAGGGTCTGGTTCGATCCTCGTTGGCGTCAAAAACGTAATCTTAGGTATTTTTTCATGAAAATTTTTGCATATACGTATTTTTTTCTCTAGATTTTTTTCAACATTTTTTAGGTCGAAATAAAAGCTTTTTGGAAATTTATGATGGAAATGTAAAATGCAAAAACTTTTAAGTTGTGACCGAGATTGAACCCTAATTATACATTTCCGTCAAGCCTATTTTGACATAAAAATTGTTGCAAAATATTCTAGAGATCAAAAAAAATGCAAAAATTTTCATGAAAAAATACCTAAAATTACGTGTTTGATGTCAGCGGGGATCGAACCAGGTCATCAAACTGAAGCGCAAGAGCGCTAACCACTCGACTTCGTGGGTAGAACTTTTTTAGTCACTACCGCTGAAACATGGTTGAGCAAATTTGGAAATTTGTAAAAAAATATCTTCTGCGACGGGATTGAACTCGAGACGGATTCCGGTATTCGTCCGGAACCACTGCTACATGGTTGAGTATGAGAAATATAATATTTATTAAATTTTACATTCGATTATGCATCAAAAATTAATTTTCAATTAAATATTTCCTAAACAAATCTATGATTTCATTTTCAACCTCTTTTGATGTACTGAAAAACCCATGATGATCATTAACTACCATTAATTTCTTCGGCTCCGGTGCTATTCTATAAGTAAATTCGGAACATCTCGTCGGTAAACAAGTATCCTCATTTCCATGGATAAATAAACTAGCCACATTTTTCGCATTTTTGATCGATTCCACACCAGCTGATTGGGTAGCCAATGTCGCTATCGCTTTAACGATACCAGTATCAGATTTTCCAGCTCCTTGGCAAACCACCGCTCCACCAAAGGACCAGCCAACTATGCCAGCATGTCGAATTTGTTCCACATTTTTGAGATATTTCAAAGTTTCCAGCACATCATAGGTACATTCTTCTAGGTCTCCACCATGTCGATATTTGAGATGAAGGGCAGAAATACCATAATTCGTAAGCTTAGTACATAAAGATGGGTACATATAACCTTGGTTCGGATTATGCCAGCCACCACCACAACCACCAACAAAAATAACAGTACTAGTGGAATTCGGTACTCGATAGAAATGGGTTTCGATTTTTCCGTTAGGATTAAGAATAATTAGCTTCTCAGCTTGGATTTTCCCCACCATTTTGGAGAATAGCAACCAGTGCCAAAATATAGAAACTAAGGAGGTTTAAAAGACCACATCCTTTAAATACCCAGCCAAATTTTTGAGAAATCTCATTTCGATATGTCACGCCATCAGGCGAGTCTCGAGCATTTTGGAGCCTCAATTCAACCAGGTTTTGAAATTTTAAAGGAATAATTTTGAAAATAGCTGAGTATCAAAACGAAAATTTTTCAGTCTGTATGTCATTTAAAACTAGAATTTTGTCAATAGTCGGAAGAGAATCGAGTGATCGAGTTAAGAAAGATAAATTAAGCCATGTCTCTGAAGCTGAAAAAATTCCAAAATTCGATTTTTTTAAATTTTATGAATTTTATATAGAATTTTTCGATTATTCTCGAGCAAAAATATTTTTTATACATGTCAAACTTATAACATATTATGAAAATGATTGTATAGATTCGATAAAAATTAAAAATACTGAAATAACCAAAACAAATTTAATTAACTTAAACAAAAGTGATGCATATATTAATGCGAAGCCAAACAGAATCATCTTCCCAGATGAAAAAAGTTTGTATCAATTTATACTAAATGACTTTCAAGAGCCTAGATTTCTTGATGATACATCTAGCAGTTCGGTTTTTAAATATAAGCATATATAGTCGAAATTTTTTTGGCTACCTACCACGGAGCTTTTTATTGAATCAGGCAACGTGTACATCGAAACGAAAATAAACGTGGATCCTTATATAGCTTTTTTGATGCATCCCTGCGTGGTCGTTGGCGGGAAAATCAGGATTGATATTAATTCTGATTTTCCCGCCAACACGACAACGCAGGGATGCATGAAAACAGCTATATAAGGATCCACATTTCTTTTCGTTCTGTTGCCTGATTCAATAAAAAGTTTCATGGTAGCCAAAAACAAAATGTTGACTATAATGACAGATAAATTAGTTGCTATAAAATCTATAAAAGTACCACCAACTAGGTGAGTTTAAAGACAGATGTTTATTTATAATTTGAATTTTAGATCAACTATGACAGTAAATGATTGTAAATTATTTTAAAAAGCCAACTTCTTAAAACAAAAATACATTGCCAATTTTGGTCATTCTGCCCCTATATTGTTGCTTTTTTTGGCTTTACAACAATCAAAAATAAAGTTTTTATTCGTATGGAATTAATGGGCATGAGCATACATGGGCAAGTAGGGGGTACTGGGCCCCAAAATACGAATTGGTCCCAAAGGTTACTGTCGACCAAAAAAAAACGTCGACAAGCGAAAAAGTCGAAATACGAATTCGTTCTCAATTTATGAATTCGTATACAAAATTTCACAACGAATTCAGTCTGAGCGGCTTCCCAAATACGAATTGGTCCATATGTTTTCCCCGATACGACGAATTAGGAGCGGGGGGGGGGTACAGTACCCCCACCCTTGCCCATGTATGGACATGAGCCTCGAAGATTTAAGAGACGCTTTCTTGAAAAGTCGAAGGTCCCAGGCAACAAAGTTTGAAAGTTATCGCCCGAACCCGCATAGTATTGTTTTTTGGTATACTCGGTTAGTGAATGCAAACGCCGTTGCCCTGCAGCCTGATTGGTTTCAGAGATACGCACATGGGCCATATGGCTATAATGCTATTTGTTGCCCAAAATTGTTAATTGACAAAGTGCACTTTAATTAAATCTTATTTCCATGATCGAGGTATTGTTGCAAAGCTGATGATCTGCTCCATGTTTTCGCTGAAAAATTACGTTTTTCTCAAAAAAGTCCCTAAAATCGAACTTCAAAAATTTCTTTAAAGGCACTAAAAACCGATAATGGAAACTCGAGCGGGCTTAGTTTCAGATATATAAAGTTGCAGCAGGCTCTACTCTATTTTTCTATACCTAACCCATGTCAATCGGAGGTACCCCTTGTAGGTTTTGATGGCTAAAACTGAAAGACAACGAAACTGCATGACTAGCCATCGTTTATGAGGTTTTCGATTTTCGCTTCATTATACCACTCCATACCCTGAATCAGGATCAGATAAGCATTTTCAGGGTACGGGAATGCGCGCAATCGATTCCTCGTATAGAAAGAAATCCAGGTAGCAATTTATAGCAGGCTCTTAAGATTTATTGGCAAATCCGGGTTAAAGGACCAGACCACTCAGTTACAATCATATGAAAAAATGATATATTCGGTAAGATCATGAAAAATGGAGCATTTTTTGTTTTTATGGCATCATCTGAATCGTTTTCTCCATCGAGATAAATGCATTTGAAAATATGAATTCATGTACATGTTATCGTTGTAGTAATCAAACTTTTTTGAATTTTTTTGCTGAAAAATTGTGAAAAAATATCAATCGACAGAGAATTTTATGCTGAACAACTTTGGTAATTGAAGTTTGCGTAAAAAATTATTTTCTCCGACCAAAAATGTAAAATAAGTTTAAATTCATGCAGGGTTTTCGTTTCAATATACAAAAATTCACAAATTTAAACTTATTTTGCATTTTTGATAAGAGAAAATATTTTTTTTACAAAATTAAATTAGCAAAGTTGTTTCGCATAAAATTCTCTGTCGATTGATGTTATTTTTTCACGATTTTAAAACAAAAAATTCAAAAAAGTTTGGTTATTACAACGAAAACATGTACATGAATTCATATTTTCAACTGCATTTATCTCGATAAGGAAAACGATTCAGATGATGCCGTCAATACAAAAAATGCTCAATTTTTCATGATCTTTTCGAATATATCATTTTTCATATGATTGTAATTGGGTGGCCTGGTCCTTGACATAGTCTCTGTAAGAAATCGATTTAGAGCGGCAGAGATAACAAAAATGTAAATGGATATTTATTTTGTTTTTCTTCTTATTTTTCAATTTACTTTTAAATTCAACTTAAAAAGAACACTGCCAAATTTAGCGTATAGTAAACAAAACGTGCATTTGTTCATTCATAAATTGACAAGTGCTGCAGGAAAATGATTTACTACTGGTTCCACCAGTTTTTTTAACTTGTTTTTTAAACACATTAAAAATGATAAAATCTTTCCGGAATGGGTTTGTAAAACTGATTTTTTGTAATATGATGCGTCTGGATCCAACGCTTGGGTAGGTAAAATTACCTCTTTTAATACAATTTTTGATATATTGACTTCTTAGTTAAGTAGTAAACATATTAAAGAGTATATAATGAGCTGTAGAGTAACAAAGGTTCAAAAATGACTTTGGCGGACGCCAAATTTTTAGTGAGAACAGCAACATTTGCTTCATTGGTATCGATCGGAACAGTGCTTATTGTAATACCGGGCTTATATAGTAAAATTCATGAGATTCAAGGCAGAATCAATGATGGGGTAAAGGTAGAGTTCATTTTATAAAAAATCAAACAATTTTATGGAAATGTAAAAACTTTTTTTTAATTTTTAAAAATAGCCCATACAATCGACGAATTATGAGACGAGTAAAACGAGTACCATATTCGATTACCCTTATGGCCAAATGGCTATTGTGCTAGATTTATAGTTCATTGACTCGGGTTCGAATCCTAGCCTATTCAAAAAGTTTTTGCATTTTCATGAAATTTATTGCGTATATCTAATTTTTTATTTTTAGTCTTTTCGTGTTGATACTGATAGTGCTTGGGCCCAACTTATTGACATCCAACTTTCTGTAACTCCTCCAACTCAACCACAAGCGAACCCATTCAAAAGTATTTTTGCTCGTGTAAAACGTCAAGGTCCACCCGACTACTGTAATTGCATTCCATCATCACAAGTTACCTGTCCACATGGAGAACCTGGGCCACCCGGCCTGCCTGGCCAACCCGGCTGGCCTGGGCCAAATGGCGCGCCTGGACAAGCTGGAACACCTGGTACACCTGCATCATGTCCACGACAGACTATTGATTGCATTAGCTGTCCGATTGGGCCGCCTGGTCCTCCGGGTCTTGATGGACAACCTGGTTATCCTGGACAGGATGGAAGATCTGGTGTGCCTGGTAGATTTGGGCCACCTACTGGACCACCAGGTCCATCTGGACCGCCTGGCGATGTAGGTGCTCCAGGACAACCTGGCCAGCCTGGAGTAGACGGATATCCTGGACAAGGTATGATCTCTAATTCATACATAAAAAATAATTTTTTAGACAGTCAACGAACTATCGGCAGACCCGGGCTTAAAGGGCCTCCTGGTCCTCCAGGTCTATCAGGGAATACCGGAAACCCTGGTCAGCCAGGTGCGCCAGGTAATGAAGGAGACAATGGTCCTCCTGGCCAAGAAGGGCCACCTGGAAGTCCAGGACAGGTCGGTGGTGTCGGACAACCCGGACAACAAGGAAGGCCTGGCTCTGACGCAGCCTATTGCCCTTGTCCAACAAGAAGTGCTGCATTTGTTAGAATTTAAATTGTTTTATAGCTTTAAAAGAATAAAAAATTACTCAAAAACGAGCTAAAAGTGTCATTTTATGGGTTAAGTTAACTCTTAATCTTGCTATAAAATTTTTCCTCGGACTCTAGAGTTTTGCCCCAATTGGCCTCTAGCTCATAACTAGAAAATTTTCTTTGATCTCATACTCTTTTACAGAGTTGGGATCAGGGCTGTAGTTCCGTTTCGATTCTGTTAAATTTCGGCCTTTTTCTCGGTTCTAGTTCCATTCCGGTTCTGTATTCGACGATTCCGGTTCCGGTCATTGAACCTGTTCCACTACAGCCCTGGTTGGGATTTCCCCCGGATTTATCCAGATTTTCCCGGGGGAATTCTGGAGAAATTGGGAGAATTCTGGCAAAATTTTCCCCCCAGAATTACTTGGTTTGGAAAGACGTTTCACCATCAACTAGCCTCGGTGGTGCAGTGACAAAACAGCGGCTTCGTGGCCACAAGGTCGTGAGTTCGAATCCCGCCTGAGCCTAATTGGTTCTGGGGAAAAAGAATTTCTCGGATAAATCCGGATTTATCCAATTTTCCCGGGCCCGTCCGGATAATTCTATTTCCCAACCCTGCCCTCTCATGCTATATGATATTATACCATAGATCCGGTTTATTTTATTGAATTCCTTATTAGGCGAGAAAATACTTTTTTACGAGAGTGTGAGAAAACAATTATTTTTCACGAGGAAAAATAATTATGCACGTCTTATTTTGTATGACTAAGGTGTTCTTCGTATACTTTTTTCAAATACATAATTCCTTTATTAATCAGTATAAATAACAAAATGTGTGAAAAATTTAAATTCTTTTGCCAAATTCTCATAAGAGAAATATTTTTAGCTAAATGTTTTCATTAAAATTTTTCAATTAAGATCAAAATTCCAATTGTTGATTTTATTATTACTTCTTTAAAATTTTTTTGCAATTTTATGATCCCCGTTCAAGTTCCTGTAAAATCTTTTGGCCGTAGAGGGACCAGATCCTTCGAAATCCGCGCTGGTGATGCCGAACTCATTGGTAGCGCATCATTTTTAGTAAAAAATTTTTGTGACCTTTTTTGGGTCGGCAACTCGGTGGAGGGAGATCACAAAATTTTCGAAGTTTTTACACCCCCCCCCCGCAAATTTTCAAAGGGACAATATTTACGGATCAATTTTCGAAAAAATTCCCCGTGAAAATTGTCCCCTTGAAAATTCTCACAAAAATTTTCAGTTAAAGTTTAACACGGCGGGGCAAAATCGAAAAAATTGACGAATTTAAAGTTTTGATTATATTTACCTGATTTGCAATTTAAAAGACCAGTCTAATAAGTTACAATTATGAAAAAATTATATATTCAGAAAGATGATGAAAGTTGGAGCATTTTTTGTTTTTACAGCATGTTCTGAATCGTTGTAGTTTTCAAGATAATTGCGATTGACATTTTGAATTTTTTTTACAAGCTCTTCGTTGTAATACACAAACTTTTTTGAATTTTTTGCAGAAAAATCTATTTTTGCATCACTTTTTTAAATTTTTATCAAATGAACATTGTAGCAATTTTTTATAGCTAAACGAGACAAACAAAATGGCACCAAAATTATCCAATGTGAACATTGTTTTGGGTTATTGAAACGAAAACATGAATCAGAATTTTCGTTTCAATAACCCAAAACAATGTTCAAATTGGATAATTTTGGTGTCATTTTGTTCGTCTCGGTTATGCTTTTTACGTAATTTTTTTGTAAAACGCTTCTCAATTGTATACTAAAACTTCATGCATCGCTTTCTTGATAAAACCTAAATTTTTACGTTCTTTGTTCACTTCGAAAATTAGCTAATTGAACAAAGAACGATGAAAAATGGTATTTGGATGAAGATTATAACATGAAATTCTTTGTCTGTGAGGTTCCGGCTTCCAACTAGACTCTCAAAAATTCTTAGAAAATTGTATAAATCTTATTTTTTATTTTTTTAATTGATTCCTTGAATAAACAATGATATATATAGCGCATTTTTATACGATTCTATTGGGAAAAGTCCTCCTGAATTGAAGATTTTGTTTCCTCTCTTTTTGGCAAACACCCAGATTGTTTAGATCTTGACTTGAGTTAGGACATCAAAAAATGCTGAAATTGTCTTTCATAAAAAAGGATAAATTTTAAAAGTTTGCTATAAAAGTGTGAAGCTAATTTTTAAAATTAGTTTTCATTTATTTTACTTCGTATTTCTTTTAAGTTGAGTTCAAGATACCAATTATCCTTAAAAGATTTTTAGAAAATTGAAGTGGTGTTTGTTTAGAAAATAAATTTTATAATCTTCCATGTCCAATATTATTGCAGGGTGTTTCAAAAAAGATCACTTTTGTGATTTCTTGCATGAATTTGGACCCGAAACTTTTTTTTCTAAAAACGAAATAAAATTACTCATAATAATGATAATTTTATGCTGGGAATCGATTGCGCGCAATACCAAAGTCCGAAAACTCTTCTCTGGTCCTAATTCAGGGAAATGAGTGTATTGAAGCGAAATTGATCAAAAGTTCAATTTCTTTACAATAGCAGGCCACAATGTAACAATACTCTCCTCTCATTTTGGGGATGGGGCGAGCAATAAGCACAAAATTTTGAGGGGGCGAGTAATGCACAAGAAAATTTGAGGGGGCGTGCAAAAATTTTACGCGGCACTACAAAAATTTAGCTGACTAAAAAAGTCGTCAGCTCATGTGGCAAGTACGTAGCTGTAAGAGGGCACCGGGAACTGGTGTCCTTCCTCCTAATCCGGCCGAAATCCGGAAAAAAACGTAAGGATCCTCCCTTATGTTTTTGCCAAAAAGTTTTGAAAAAAATTTTAAAAACCCTAATAGTTCCCATTATACTTTTTTCAAAACATGGACTAAATTTTTCATTTTTTCAACAAAATTGTCTTAAAATTGCCATTTTTAAACCAAAAATCGAAATTTTCAGAGCATTTCCAGTATAAAAACAAGCGTTTTCAAAAAACTTTTCCCCTACGGCGCTGGTTTTTTGCTTTGTAATGATTTTTACAAAAAAAAATAAAATTTCAACAAAAAAATTTTGGTCTGGCGACCAAAAAGAGGTCGTCAAAAATTTTTTCCAAAAAGTGCTCTCTCTCCATACCTGACCCCCCCCCCTCCCCCAACTACGTCCTTGCTATGGAGAGGAGCAGCGTTTTGAAACTTTGGGAGTACTTTGTTATTATAGTGTGTAGCAGACTGTCTAGGATTTTTCTATATGAGAAATCGATATCGCACATTGCCGAATCGTTAAAATGTTTTCCCGATCCTGATTCAGGGGTAAATCTGCGAATTAAAGCGAAAATTGCTTATTGAAAAAAAGTACTCAAAGTTTAAAAATTTATTCGAAAAATCTCTTGGTGAAAATTTTCATTTTCCAAATGGTGTCAATAAAAAACATCCATCTTCCTTGTTTTATGTTAAAAGTTTATGTCTCAATATTTCTCATGCCAAACAAGACCTACTCTCGAATTTCCCAAAAATTAGGCATTTATCAAAAACAACCCATAGGATTAATCAGTCATACCCTATAGAATTTCGAAGACAAGAATCAGAGATCATATGACTCGTCTAGGTCCTTTAGTTTAATTTCCTTTTTTATGTTATTCTCTAAACGAAATTAGGCTATTCACTACATATTTATGAGCTAATATAAATTCGAGAACAAAAATAGCTAGTCATGGGGTTTAAATTAGTAAAGTGTGACATTATTGTTTTTTAAGCCAAGAATAGCTGTCAAAAATAAAAAATAGAAAAAAACAAATCAGCATAATCTATCATTGCTGATTTTTCCATGTTAGGTTTGATACCCCCGTCTCACTAAAGGTGTGCAGACCGGGCGCAGTGTTCATTTTGTTATTGCTTATTTTGCTTTGTTATATTGTTAAAGGGGGTATAAATTATGGACTATTTCATGAAAACTTTTTTTCTAAAATTATCATTTTTAGGGATAATTCTATGTGGGAAATCGATTGCGCGCATTCCCAAATTGTGAAAACGCTTCCTTAACCCTAATTCAGAGAAGGAATCGGTGTATTGAAGCGAAAATCAATTTATTTACGTAAATACGTATCCTTTCCCTGAATCAGGGTCAAGGAAGCGTTTTCACAATTTGAGAATTTCAAGAAAAAAACCAAAAAATCGCACAATTAAAAGTGCTTTTAATTGTGCGATTTTTTTATTTTTTTTTGAATCAGGGTCAAAGAAGCGTTTTTAGGGTTCGAGAATGCACGCAATCAACTCCCCGCATAAAATTACCTCTAGAGGTCACTTGTTAAAAAAATTTTCTATTCCGGCCCTGTTTTAGACTTTCCCTTTTAAAAAAGCGCTATTTTTGGATGGGTGTTGCATGGAAAGATGGTCACCGAGAAAAATGAGAACATACGTTTGGGCAAAAGCAACCGCATATTTGAGTAGATGGTGCACTCCCCTTGCAAACAAAAAAAGAATCTCCGTCCAAACCTCTTTCTTCGATTTTTAGAATTAAAAACAAAACAAAAAATCGTAAAAACCGAGATTTTTCAGGTCCCAAAATTGTTTTCACGTTTTCTAAGTGTAGAGACGCAAACCGAAAAAACTGTCAAATATGTTGGAGAGGTCTTGATCCGAAGATAGTCCATAGCTTGACACTTTTGGCCTAGACCTCATATAGCCAGAGATTAACTAGGATGAATATGGGGCCCTTAGCCTTAGGGGGTTGAGGAATGTGTCTTCTTCGTGCCATATCTACACATGGACCCCACTCTTATTGGTAACACGGGGTATATTCGTGCACTACACCATGCCCTACACGAATGCACTCCGATGGCAGTTATTTTCCGAGTAATCTGTAGCAAAATGAACACTGGCCGGGTGAGAGACTTTTGCGCACCGACATTTGCGCATCGGACATTTGCGCACCGATATTTGCGCACAGACATTTGCGCACCGACATTTGCGCACCAGACATTTGCGCACCGGACATTTGCGCACCGACATTTGCGTCCCGAATTTTATAAAATTTCTGCCTACAAACAAGTTCACACTGTTGTAAGAAAACCGGTGTAAATGTTAGCTCATGTTTTATTGTGCAATTGTCGATGCACAAGATGCCTTGTACTTCGTTTAATTATAAGACTTCTATATAAATGCCTGTTTTATTTCACTAAAATGATATTTTTAGACAAAAATTTTGTTTTAATAACATGACACTATTTTTAAATGTTTTTATGACATGGGATTTCTTCCATCTTATTTTTCTTTGTCTGTTATTCACGTATTTAAAATTAAGATGAGACGGACATGGCACAGCTAGGATTATTTTCATAAATTTTCATAATTAAGAAAAAAATTCAGTTTCTTTTAATAATTAAAAGTTTAGTCTTTGAAATAGCCTTTGGCTGAGAGGCAGTATTTATCATGTATGTAAAGAAATGTGAGACTGGTGTGTAGAGTGGGGCCAAAAATGGGTAGTTTTTTACCACAAAAATTAGCCGTTTTTTATTTTTTAAATTTCTATTTTTTACCAAGATATTAATAATTTTATGTTTTAGTCTGTTTCTTCAAGCGTTTTATCTCAAAAAATTCTGCTCTTGTTATTCACCTTGGTTTGTCAAACAAATTTCGTAAAAAATGGACTCTGCAAGCGCTTATTTAAAATTTAAGATAAGGAAGTCGAGATTTTGTCTACAGCTCCACCATTTGTCGTGGAGTGTTGCAAAATTTTATTGGACTGTCCGGCTTTGAAACTTCACTGTTTTTTCGACGTTCTTAAAGTTGTCACGAAAGGTCGACGCGAAAAAGTTGACACAATAAAGTTGACATGAATCTTTTAATATTAAACGAGAAATGTCTGTCTGTTTGTATCACTGAATTTTGTAACCTTAAGTCCAATCCCGTTACGACTTAGATTTTTGGAAAGAGCTCGGTGAGAGAAGAAAACGACACCAAAATCATGGGGATACCCCCTCTGGAAAAATTAAAAATTAAAATTTTCATTTTTGCCTTTTTCAGCTTAGGTATAATCCATTTCAACCCACAATTCCAAAACTAATTCCCCGACCCCGGTAAGATGACAGGCAACATTAAGTTTTACAGATCGAGGGTTCGAATCCCCTTAAATAAGTTGGCCACACAGGTTCGATCCCCGGAGGTGTAAAACTTTTGAAGTTCAACAAATTCTTTTACAAACAATGAAGCAAAAATTTTTTGCTCCATTGTTTGTAAAAGAATTTGTTGAACTTCAAAAGTTTTACATCTCCGGAGATCGAACCTGACGGTCTCAACGTTGCTTAACTTGCCAGATCGAACGGGATCGCTCTTTACCGGGGTCGGGAAATTAGTTTTGGAATTGTGGGTTGAAATGGATTATATTTGGTCAGAAATGAAAAATCGTTGCCTTCTTGGCGCAGTTGATAAAGCGTTAGTTTTGCAGTCGGAAAGACACAGGTTCGATCCCCGTTTCCGCTTAAATATTTTTGTTTTTTCAAAGCCAACGAATATTTGACTCGTAAACTTCCTTAAATGACTTCAAATTCTTGAAGCTTTTTCTCTTTCACTCTCAGCGAATTTACTTATTATTTTCCTTTCACCGCGCTTACGCCTTTGGTGTGCTATTTTCGGCGCATTCGCCGAAACACTATTTAAAGAGCAACGAATTGGAAGCAAATGAGGCAAAAGATTACGTGCAAATTAAATTTATTTCAAAGAATCCGACCTAACTCCGAGGCTTAATCTATCCTAGCTGTATTTTAGACTACAGTCGATTCTCGATTTAACGCTCCCTGTGCTGAAATTCCTTCAGCAAATATCTTTTATAAAAATTGAAAATTTTCTTTAAAAAACAATATTTTTTCCAAATATTGTTTTTTTATATTCTCTTTTTAATGTATAATTTTTATTTAAATTTATCTCTTATGTAACGCTATTTTTCTTTGTATGCTTATTTCTTATCTCTAAGCTAAAGTTTCTTCCTATATTTCTTTTGCCTATAAATATGAAAATTCTATTGTAAGAGATAGTACTGAAATAAATATTTTAAAAAGAAATCAATCTTCTTTTACCCCTCCCCCCACAGGGAACAAATGAAAAAAATTCGCCATCGAGGTTAAATCGGATTTCTTCGAGCGACCACATTTTGGATATAATATAATGAGGAATATGTTGTAAAAAAATTATTGAAAAATCTTTTATCTTCGCCGAGATATGGCCTTTTTAAGTTGATGTCAGTTTTTTATTCATTTTTAACCTTTTTCAAAAATTCGCCAAAAATCGAGAACAAATTGGATTTTTTTGAGCGAGGGCATTTTGGAAAGCTGGGATGATAAGGAAAGTTTTGCAAAAAGAATTAATGAAAAAACATTCAATCTCGAGGAGATATGAATTTGTTTAAATTATGATTTTTTTCAGCACTAAAAGTCGAATAGGCCATATCTCGGCGAAGATAAAAGATTTTTCGATAATTTTTTTACAAAATATTCATCATCATATTAACTATCCAAAATATGGTCACTCGAAGAATCCGATTTGGGTTGGGAACAAATTTTCCCGTACCCTTTTTTCCCTGAATCTTTTTTTCATAGTGACCATTTTTTCCCCCAGCGGACTATTTTTTTCCTGTGACCATTTTATTTTCAATTTTCGTTGTAATATTCTGTCTTATTGACAATCAGGCAAATATTTTTAATGGATTTATGTGAACAAAAGATATGCAAATTTCAGATGTTTTTCAAGCCGTCCTTAAACAAAATGAAATTGTTTTAATTGATAAGGTAGGATATTACAACGAAAATTGGGGAAAAAATGGTCACTAGGAAAAAAGATTACGAGGAAAAAAGGGCACGCGAAAATTTGTCCCCAAGCCTCCGATTTTTTTAGCGAATCTTTTTCGCTAGGAGACATTAATAGAGAGTCGACTGCATGCGTAAATGAGGAAACGTGACCGCCCACTAATTTTTTCGGAGAAAAGTTTGCAGTTTTAATTTTTTTCCGCGTATTTAGGTCATTGATTTTCAACACAAAAAATATTTCCTTAAAAATTCTAATAAACCTGATAAGTTTATTAAAATTTTCCTCATCGCCATTTCATTTTTAAGAAATCCTTTAACTAGTGCTATCATGTATAAAATTGTTCATCTTTGATTTTTTTGATAAATTTTGAGTTCCGCATTCACATATGTTGTTCTTTTTTCTCACCTAAATTCTTAGACTTTGCATTTTTACTCTTTTTCCTAGGTGTTGATATAAATTTTTCTCTGAAAATTTGTCTGTGTTTTATTCATTAATTGCGTAGTAGATCTTTTCGCCTTTTCCACTCCAATTTGTTCAAAACATTTTTTACGTTTGTTTCATAAAAAGTTAGCACATTTAAGAGACCGAAAGTTCGAACTTCGGTCTCTTAAATGTGCTATCTCGAAAGTTCGAACCTGAGGTGGCCATAATGTTAACCGGTTTGAGTGCACTCCAAGTCGAATTTATATAGTAAGATTAAGTTGCACATAAAAATAAACTAGAACCTTACGCTTTTGGGGTCCCTGGTACTTTATTAGCGATTTTTACATTTAAAAGGGACTTGGTCAGGGATGTCGGCCAGGAAGTCTAGTTTAATTTTATATGCGACTTGAAGCTCCCGTAGTGAAAAAGTTTCGAGCTAGAGCCCAAATAGTAATTTTTGAGGGGGTAAAAAATCGTCATTTTTGGAAAGAAAGTCGCTTTTCTCGAAAACTATAAAGGCTTGGGTCATAGTCGAGGTGTCGTTGAAAAGAAGAACAGATGGCAATAAAAACGTGCTTTAAGTTGTAGAAAACGCTTCAGTAGAAAAAAAGTTATGATAAAAACAAAAAAGAGTCCAGGGGCCTGTTGCTTAGTTCCGGAACCGGAAGTCGGATCCTGGAAGCTGGAATCGGAGATCAGAAGTAAAAACTTCCGACTTCCGGTTCCAATTTAGTGCAAATTTTCCAAATCAGAACCGGAATTTTTACTTTCAATCTCCGGTTCCAACTTCCGTTCCGGGATCCGACTTCTGGTTCCGGAACTAAGCAACAGGCCCCAGGGACCGATTTTTGAGAAAATGACACCTTGAGTTCTCCACAAATTTAAAGGCGCGGGACCTAACTTATATATTTTTGTTAATCACTTCCTAGGTACATAAAAATAACCTAGGCTTCAAGTTTGTGACGACATTTTCTGGCGTACGCTCTTCCCTTATGCGAATTTTCAGACATTGCCACTTAAAAACTTTCCCATGAGTTAATCTTACTATATAAATTCAACTTAGAGTGCACTCGAATTGTATAAGTAAATCTTTGAGTTCTCAAGAAAGTGTCTCTGAATGAATTTCTATGTTTTCCTTCCTCTTTTTTTATTGATGACGAAAATGAATAATAGGCTTATGATGTGTTTGAGACGGCCTTTTGATTCTTTGAAACTATAGTCACTTTTACCCTTGTGGTTAGGTTCAAAGAGTAGCTTTGTTTTTGGAATTTTTTTGCTGTTGCACGCTATGGACTTAATTAAAATTTTTGCCCAAATATGTATTTCGCTTCTTCTTAGAAAAGATGTTGATTGTAGTATTTTCAATAAGGATCTTTGGATAAAGACAGTGTTGACATGTGAGTAATTCTAGATGTACAATTTGTTTCAAATTTTCTTTTTTTGCTGTAATTTGTTCATAACATTTTATGCACATGGGGGTAAATGTTCCCTAAAAAATTTTTGATCGAGAAATCGTAAAATACCCTTTTTTATTTTTATTTTTTGATAAGTATAGTGCGAGTTCGAGAATATGCAAAACCATTTGGTTGTTAGCGGGATTTTTTCTACCACAAACTATGGCTTACTAGATGGAAACCTAATGAGTTGGAAACCTAACATATTATTTAAAATTAAAAACCACTTCATGCGCTTATAATCATGAAAACTTATGAGTCTCAAACAAACTTTGAAACCAACTAAATTTTTATGGTGCATTGGCTTCACAAACATCAGGCTCTTTAGTTTAGACTATGACAGAGTGAGTAACTTTGCGATTTTTTCTAAATTTTTAAACTTTTTAATTTTTACAAAAATGACCCTATAGGGGTTTTCTTTGTTAAAAATCGATTGCGCGCATTAAAAAATCACGAAACACTTTCCCCTGACTATAAATCAGCTAAAAACCCGGGTTTTTGCAATTTTCTTTTTACACTAAGAATAACCAAAAAATTTTGAAAAAATAGGCACGCGATTCAGTCCCAACTGCGCAATTCGGATTAGATAGTTAAAAAATGAACCGCGCAGTCGAAAATAAACCATTCAGTTAAAATTCAACCGCTAAGGCGCCATTTATACTTGCGTGGCGACGCGACAGTGCATTTTGGTGTCGTACGACGCGTCGCTCAGAGTGTTTGAACTTAAAGCTTACGACGCGTCGTACAACACAAAATGCACTGTCGTGACGCGACAGAAGTATAAGGGCGCCTAAGCGAATCGCGTGACTCAAAAAGAGCAGCCGCGCGGTTAAAAATGAATTGCACAGTCGAGAATAAAATAAATGAAACGTGCAGTCAGACAACCGCTCCTTCTGCGCGGTTGTCGGTAAACAAAGAACCGCACCTACGGCACAGTTGGTTTCGATTATATGTTTTTTAAAGACAATTTTTTTCTTTTGCGCAGTTGGTTGCTACGCTATTGGCGGACATTAGCGACGTATGGTCCCGAAAATGGCTAACTTTTGGATAACAAGGATAACTTTTGTTTATTTTATATTCCTTGCAAAATTTAGCCACTTATTTGTCCATAAGAAAAGTTTTCAGGCAACATTTTAGGCATTAAAAATTATTTATGTTCGTGTTTAAAAATTTATGCAAGCTTATGAAATGCTTCCCACTTTATTATTTTTTTTAGCATGTCATTTAGAAAAATGTCCCAAGTTATAACTTATGCTAAAAGTCTTATGTTTCCATCAAAACAAGACAGCCTCGACAAACAAATTTCTTCCAAACCGATAGAAGATTATTACGACAAATGGGAAGCTAACACCGATGAAAAAGAGTTGATCAAGCTCTCCTGGAGCAACGATTTCGACTTCCTCTTCACACTCGGCTCGAATATTTATATCTATATTTTTGAGCATAACCCTAAGACTAGGGAACTTTTTCCAGGGATACATCAATATGGTGAAAATTGGCAAGAATCAAAAGAGTTTCGGAAACAAGCCCTGAATTTTGTTCAGGTATAAAAAGAAAAAATTTTATGTAAAAAATTATACATTTTAGACATTGTCTTTTGCTGTTAAAAATATTTATCATATGGATGAGGTAGCAGATTATTTGTATAAAATTGGAGAAAGGCATGTGAAGTTTGCTGACAGAGGTTTTAAGCCAGAATATTGGAATATTTTTCAAGTAATTTTAAAAAATGAGTAGCTAAAAACCTGAATTTGTGTTTTTCTTAGACCCTGATTGCAGGGTTTTGGCGGGAATTCAAATTTCAAACAAATTTCAAAATATCGCCAACTTCAAACGCGCTTATCTCGACAACGATAACGATTCAGAATTTACTGTAAAAACAAAAAATGCTCCATTTTTCACCAAATTTTCGAATATATATAAATTGTAGCAAATTTCGACAGCATTCAAGGGTGTTTTGGGCGACTTTTTGACCTTATATTTGTCTGGCAGTAACTTTGTGAGTCTGGCATGAAACACGATAATTTTGGCATAAATCTGTTCAGCAGAAACGATTTTACAATACTGATTGACGAAATCAAATTTTAATTGAAAATAAGCGAAAAAAATGAAATTTAGTGAAAAAAACATAGAAAAAACACTTAAAATTCAATTTTTCGACCTCTAGGATAGGGAAATTTGGAAAATAACATCGCCATTGGATTCCCCGTGAAATTTTACCTATATGCATGTCAAATTTTGATCGATTTATTACATTTTAACGAAAAACCCGATTTTGGTATATAAACGTTTCCCCTCCTTTAAAAAAAAATTTTTTTTAAATTAAAAATCGAATTATTAAATTTTAGGATGCCATGGAAGTTTCACTAGAGCAACAAATCGCATCACTACCAAATTTCAACGAATCTCAGCAACATGAAGCAATTCGTGTTTGGAGGAGATTGGCACTTTATTTAATAACGCATTTGAAACGTGGATATTTCGAACGCCTAAACAGCAACAAAGATATCATTTTATAATTTTTTATATGTGATGTATATAAAAGATGTTTATAAACAAATATTAATTTTTTAAATTTTCATTTTTAAGCATCCGTTTTTGATTAGAAGCAAGTTTGCACAACAATTTCCAGATTTAAGAAAATGAAAAAGTGTTAAAAAATATTTCCTAAACGTGAAGGACCAAACCATGCATGTTGCTTGGGTCAATAAAAGTCTGTTTATTGAAACGAATTGTCAAATATTATAAAAAAAGCAATCTTTGTCATTTTTTATGGCTCTATGAGACGAACAAAATGACACAAAAATTATCCAATTTGAACATTGTTTTGGGTTATTGAAACGAAAACATGAATCAGAATTTTCGTTTCAATAACCCAAAATAATGTACAAATTGGATAATTTTGGTGTTATTTTGTTCGTCTCATTTAGCTATAAAACATTGCTACAATGTTCATTTTATGAAAATTTAAAAAATCGATNATCGATGCAAAAATCGATTTTTCCGCAAAAAATTCAAAAAAGTTTGTGTATTACAACGAAAAGCTTGTAACAAATTCAAAATTTCAAACGCAATTATCTCGAAAACTACAACGATTCAGAACATGACGTAAAAACAAAAAATGCTCCATTTTTCATGAACTCTCCAAATATATCATTTTTTCATATGATTGTAACTGACTGGAAAAAATAATTCTTCCATGTGTATTTTCTATGAAAACTTATGATAGATAAACAATGTTAAAACTAGAACTTTGACAACTTGACAACATCTTTTTTATGTGCTTTTTTCGAATTTATTGACTCAAAAATACATAACTAATCATCTTTTAACTTATTTCCACTAAATAACATTAAAAATTTCCTTAAAACTAATCTAACTAATCGATAAACTGAATATAAACTAAGCAATACTAATAAAATAGCCGGTATTATAATGTCCAAACAATAAAATTCAATGAAATTCAAATGTCTTCCATACATATCCAAGTTAAGATCAAGTCCATATTTAGTAGCAAATTCCGTGTATTTTACGACTCTTTCTTCTGCCGACATCGGCTTTTCTGCAATTAAGTTTGCTATGCGTTTTGCATTCTTCCTATAACTATCATCTTCTAATATAGATTTTATAGCATTTGTTAGTTTTTCGACGGTGAGTTCTTTTAGGTTTAAAGCGATTGCCATTTTTCGATATTCTAACATTTTTGAGTTTCTATATTGATCTGCCATCAAAGGTATCATTATCATAGGAACTCCTTTTGATGAGCTTTCTTGAACGCTATTCATACCACCATGTGAAATAAACGCGAGAAGTTTAGGATGTTCTAAAATGAGAATAGTATAAAAATAGCAAGAAAAGTTAGGATGGGTTGGTAGGATCGTTAGGGTAGTGTTGGGTAGGCTTGAATCCTATAGGGTAGGGTAGATTAGTGTAGGACAGGATAGGATAGTGTACATAGCCGTAGCTACTTACTGCTTCCATGAAATTTTTTTCGATGAAAAACACCTCTTATGATTTTCCAAAAAATTTTTGAAAAAATCCCTTTTTCTTAAAATTTTCGGGGCACACCTCTCCTGAAATTCGAACTTGCTACGGCCTTGGTAGGGTATCATAATGCAAGTTTAGAAAGCTCGAAAGTTATAAGTAGACATCATAATCTAACCTATTCTTACCGAGAAGATCATTTTGAGGGACCCAATTTGCTGTAACCACGTTTGGTATACCATCAGCAATTTTATGTTCATCTTTTTCATATTTCCATAAGAAAGTTACTTCTGGAAACGTTTTGAACGCTTTCAAAAAAATTTGCTTTACTTCTTGCGGCATCATATGGCTTAAAGCTGCGGTTCCAAATGAGACCAAAATTACACCACGTTTGGAATTTTCCATTATCTCATTGAATTTCTAAATTTAACTTGAATGATAAAACATTGAAAAAAGATACCTTTTCTAGAGGTTTAGCCTGAACTTTGTGTATGCCACCGATATAGACTAAATTTGGAGAAATCGGTCGAGGGAAATCCACATGTTCATCAATACTGACATAATATAAAGCGCTATTGCCGATTTCTTCCTAAACTATGGATTTTTTAAAGGGCCAGTCCAGTCAGTTACCATCATATGAAAAAATGATATATTCGGAAAGATCATGAGAAATGGAGCATTTTTTGTTTTTACGGCATGTTCTGAATCGTTGTAGTTTTCGAGATAATTGCGTTTGAAATTTTGAATTTGTGCACAAGCTCTTCGTTGTAATACACAAACTTTTTTGAATTGTGTATTACAACGAAGAGCTTGTACACAAATTCAAAATTTCAAACGCAATTATCTCGAAAACTACAACGATTCAGAACATGCCATAAAAACAAAAAATGCTCCATTTTTCATGATCTTTTCGAATATATCATGTTTTCATATGGTTGTAACTGACTGGACTGGTCCTTTAACCAATCTATGCATACATTCAATCGATGAACACATATGTTGGCTAAATTCTTACCCCAAAATCGAAACCTTCTCCAAACCTATTTTTTAAGACATCTATCGTTTTTCCAGAATATTGTCGATAAAATGACAATTCCAGCCAAATGACTTGATATAAATTTGTTACCCGTTCTAAGTATGTCATCGGAGTTTTTATGTATGAAAGAAAATCTAAAACATTTCTTTAAAAATAAACTTTAGTTTAATCGTACTAGGCACAAAACTAGGCATTGATGGAATCCCAAAAGCTGTTGTAATCGGTTCAAAAAAGCCACAAGAAGTAACTGTGATATAATTTTTGATTCCAATAAGTTTGAGTAAACCATAGAAACATAGATCAAATGGTTCCCCAATAGCTAGGTCGAATCTTTCTTCTTTAAGAGAGTTTATAAGTTTACCATCATTGAGTTGCTCTATAAATGACAATTTTATAGTTATTGAAAATTTCGCCATACTCTCGCATAAGCTTCCCATAGCAATGTCCATGGGAGATATCGTACTTGAGAATTTATCAATGAGAAACCTTTTCAATGAGAATTGTTCGTTTTCGCTCATCCACAACGCAGCTTGCATCTCATCAGTTGCAGTTCGATAAGTTGGAGTATCGAAGTCTCGAACGATAATTTTAGCTAGTTGAGTGCCATTTGTAGTAATGTCCTTGTCTACTATAGGCAAGTAAACTGTCTAAAATTTCATGTACTAGTTCGAACGTATTTTCGAAAATCGGATCGAACTAATTTTTATCCTAAAACCTGTATCCAAGTCCGTAATTATAGGGGCAAATATGGGGTTGTTCCTGTGTTATACTTTTAAGCTTTTAGATATACAGGTGTCCCAAAATACCCATAAAAATGAAAGTTTTTTGAGACGAACAAAATGACACCAAAATGATCCAATTTGAACATTGTTTTGGGTTATTGAAACGAAAACATGAATCAGAATTTTCGTTCAATAACCCAAAACAATGTTTAAATTGAATAATTTTGGTGTCATTTTGTTCGTCTCATTTAGCTATAAAAAATTGCTACAATGTTCATTTTATGAAAATTTAAAAAATCGATTTTTCCGCAAATAATTCAAAAAAGTTTGTGTATTACAACGAAGAGCTTGTAACAAATTCAAAATTTCAAATGCAATTATCTCGAAAACTACAACATTCAGAACATGCCGTAAAAACAAAAAATGCTTATTTCTCATGATCTTTCCGAATATATCATTTTTTCATATGATTGTAACTTACTGGGCTGATCCTTTAAGATGTTCATCATATAAGGAAAACTCTTTTAAAAAACTCCTTTTCTCGAAAAATCGGCATGTGTAAAAAAAAGAAAAAATTACTCGAGTGCCCCAGACTTCAGAGGAAGCGCATTCATAAAAAGCCGGTTAGGGATCAATTTTTGATCACCATAAAAGTTCCCATTTTTCTTTGAAGAAACCTTTATAGAAACTTACCACATCGTGTCCAGCTTTCACCAAAATGTCAGCCATCTTTCCCATGTAAATTACATGACTTGCAGTAAATTTTGGATTATATATGAAAATTTTATATGCATCAGCCAAATATGCAGAAATAAATAAGAATAAGAAAACTTTCATTTTATGGGTATTTTGGGACACCCTTATATCTAAAAGCTCAAAAGTATATGTAAAGAGTCAAATTTTAACCAATTTATATTTTTCATTAAAAAAATTTTTAATTGCACAATTTTATGTAATAAAGCATATTGACAAGCATTCAAATTAAACATTTTCTTTTCAATATACAAACACTTATTCTTATACATCTTTCTTTTCCTTTTAAACCTTTTTAAACCGAGTTACGTGCGTGATCGATTAAAAAGTTTGATCAGATGAATCTAGATCCTCCCACTTCACATCTTTATAAGAAGCTTTTATGATTTTCAATAAAATATACTCTATGTAAAATAGGCATTTATGACGTGACGGGATTTCAAACATTTTATTTAGAGATCTATCTGTAACAAAAATATTCATAAATTACAACAACAAAAATAAGCTTTATTTATTTTAGATGCATAATTTCTTCCACAAGTTTTGGTCGCTGATTCATATAGATTTCTTTTCTAATACACTCTCTTGTTAAGCGTTGTAACAAGAAAACTTGTCGATGCTTTTCAGCAATAGCGAAAAATGTTCCCATTAAAGAAATTACTTCGGCATATTTTTGCGCTCCTTTTATCTCACCATGTTCCAACTGGAGGTAGCGTAGCAAAAGTTGAGAATATTTATCTGCTTGTTTTTGTAGAATTGATCTGGCATATTCAGACAAATCGGTTAATGCATTATAGCAGTATATTAAAGTTTTTAAAAGAACATATTCTTTTTCGGTTAGATTGATTCGTTTTAATGGTTCCAAGATTCTTATATAGAGCTCTTCAAGGATTTCTATTGGCACTCTAAAGTTTTTGGTAATAGTTCACGGTGTAGTAAAATTCCGAAAAGGGTGTGGCAAAAAAAATCACCACAAAAATATAAGAAGAGGACAAAAGCCCTCTAGAGGACTTTTGTCAAACTGAAGGAATTCAATAACCACCTTTTGAAAATTTACCCCATCCTTGCAATCAAAATTTGAACCTAGTTCAAATTTTGTTAGCTATTAAATTTTCTTACATAGGCGTATGTTCTATAAATCTTTGAAACATTTCTATTATATTATTGGCCTTATACATACGACAAATTTGAAATATTTGATTAATAAAAGATAGTCCTTTAGTATTAAAAAATGAACCCCTAAAAAATAAGTTTAATATTACAGGGTGGGGCAAAGGAAAATTCTGATTTTTGTGATTTTTCAACCAAATTTTCAGCAATCATTTTTTAATTTTTAAAAAAATAATCCTATGGGGATTTTTCTATGCAAGAAATCGATTGCGAGCATCTCAAAATCATGAAAACGTTTCCCTGAGTCATCATAAAAACCTGAATTTTTTCGATTTTTAGAGGTTTTTTGAGCTGATTTAGGACCATGGAAACATTTTCAAGATTTTTCAATCGCAATCGATTCCTCGCATAGAAAAAATCCCCTATAGGGGTTATTTTAGAAAAAATTCAAAAAAAATTTCGTCGAAAATTTAGCTGAAAATCCGTTTTTTATCCCACCCTGTATAAGTTTAAAGATATAAATGGTTACTTTTGCTTACTCAACAATTTATTGATGTCGGTTCTAAATTGGAGTGGCATCGTACCATCTGGCATCACAATTGTATTTTGATTGTTTATATAAGAGTAATAGCATTCCATTAAGTTTGCGTTTACTAGCGATATATGACGTAAAAGTATTATCTAAATAGGAAATGTTAACCTTTCGATGAAAAAAGTTTTTTGAAAAATTTCTTAAAGGGGGAGTCAATTTTGCAGCAGCACCCGGGAGACCATTTCTAGCAGAGTTTTTTTATCATAACTTTTGATAGATAAATCCGTTTGACTTGGTTTTGGTGTCATTTTGAAGCTCGGATTCTGAGCTTCAAAATGACACCAAAACCAAGTCAAACGGATTTATCTATCAAAAGTTATGATAAAAACTCTGCTAGAA
>OZJO01000377.1:0-10684 GCA_900406225.1 Acrobeloides nanus
TGTTGGCGCAGTTGGATAGAGTACCTTTTCTTTAATCTAAAGGTACAGGGTTCGAGTTCCATTTGTTTATGTAGCTTTTTGCCAATTGGTTTTTAAAAACTCATTTTGAATTCGAATCCCGTTTCGAATTTAAAGTTGTCCAAATTTGTGCATTTCTCTATTTTGGCCTTTAAAGGACCAGTGCAGTGGGAAAAAAGTTGCCCACTTTTTGTTGATATTCGAAAAGTTCATGAAAAATGGAGCATTTTTTGTTTTACGGCATGTTCTGAATCGTTGTCGTTTTCGAGAAAATTGCGTTTGAATGTTCATGTTTTCGTTGTAATACACAAACTTGTTTGAATTTTTTAGCGGAAAGATCGATTTTTGTATCGATGTTTTCAGTTTTCATAAAATGAACATTGTAGATATTTTTTATAGCTAAATGAGAGGAATAAAATAACACTAAAATTATCCAATTTGAAAATTATTTTGGGTTATTGAAACGAAAACATGAATCTGAATTTTCGACTTAGGCCTAGGCCTAGGCTTAGGCTTAGGCTTAGGCTTAGGCTTAGACCTAGGCTTAGGCCTAGGCTTCGGTCTAGGCTAAAGCCTAGGCTTAGGCTTAGGCCTAGGCTTAGGTTTAGGTCTATGTTTAGGCCTAGGTCTAGGCTTAGGCTTAGACCTAGGCTTAGACCTAGGCTTAGGCCTAGGCTTAGGCCTAGGCTTAGGCTTAGGCCTAGGCTTAGGCTTAGGCTTAGGCCTAGGCTTAGGCCTAGGTTTAGGCCTAGGTCTAGGCTTAGGTATAGGCTTAGGCTTAGACCTAGGTTTAGGACTAGGTATAGGCTTAGGCCTAAGCCTAAGCCGAAAATTCTGATTCATGTTTTCGTTTCAATAACTCAGAACAATTTTCAAATTGGATAATTTTGGTCTCATTTTCTTCCTCATTTAGCTATAAAAAATAACTATGATTGCAAAGTGTCTTAGAGTCCAAGTTAGAGTTATACAAAACTTTTCATAGAATTTGGACGACTTTAAATTCGAAGCAGGATTCGAACCCTAGCCTATAAACTGCAAGTTTGCCACTTTAACCACTCGGCCATGGGCTCGGAAACCCTATGTTATTGTATTCATTCTATTCGTCTCGACGAGCTGAGTCGAATGGCATGACTCATTTTTTTAAATTTCGAATTTCTACACACAAAATCCACTTTTTTTAGCCACCCTATATAAAAGTAAAAAAAACTTTACTTATAACCCCGGAAGGAAAACTTTTTTCATTTTTGATCCTTTTCTACACGAAAATCATGCAGCTGAAAAGACCATGGATTATTTACCCTGAATCACAAATACTAGAGAGAGACACGTGGCAAAAATTCTTGGTGGCGTAGAGATTAAACTCGTCTAGAAATTGACAATGTTATGGAAGGAAATTTTTCATCATGGCTTAACTCGGACAGCTTTCGAGTAACAAGGAAATTTTGATGTTTGTTTGTTCATTTTTGGCTTAAATGCCTTCAATTGAGCCGTTATTATATTCTAAGATTTTTTAAAACAAACTTTTCGGAATTTTTGAAATTAGGCAAAAGTTTACGGACCCGACAGGGACTCGAACCCGGACCAGGCTCCTGATTACCGTCTAAGTGCACTACCATTGTGCTACCGAGACCTACAACTGATTCCCGTTAATTGGTAAATACTTGGCGGTGTATTTTCCACTACTCACACTGTGATTAAAGTCCATTTCCGTCACAAATAGGAAAAAAGTCCGGACGAGATGGCTAAGTGGTAAAACTCTCTCTTTGCCACTTAGCCATCTCGTCCGGACTTTTTTTCCTATTTTGCGGTGGAAATGGACTTTAACACCTGTGTGCCATCCGATCGATTGACGGTACAAGACGGACGTAGGGATTACCGATAGGTGATAACTAGTTAACAAACTTTTCGAGAAAACCGAGCTTTGGGTGTCACAAAATTTTGTAAGGATACTTTGATAATGAATTTGATCGATCGCTAGAAAGATTCGTTCAAAATCTCTTTTACCCAAGTTGTAGAGCTTGATTTCTTCTACAATTTTCTTCAAGGTTACTTTTGATGAAAATCGATAGAAAAACGAGAAAATAGCACGAAAAGGAATAACCCTTAAAATAATTTTGTGTCACGTGTTGTGACATAAAACTCTGTTTTCTTTAAAAAAAGGTGTTTTAAATATAAAAGTCCTTTACCAACTCCTACACATCTCCGTTTTTTCTGTCCAACGAAACTGCTAAATGAGAGAGCGTTGAAGTGAGACCGATGAGGTAAAATTGAATTCGTATTCCACTCAGACTTCTTATGATTTTATGCTCGAATATATGAGGCTATGGGATTCGAATGCATGTTGAACAAAGTGTTTTTGCTCAACCCATCTCTTGTCGGACCACACAACAAGAAGTATTTTCGCATCTTCTTTGAATAAAATTTTGTTGGTTTATTAGATAAGAATTTTATTAGTATATTTTTGAGATGCGTTTGAAATTTGTGTTCGTGTTTTCGTTGTAATATATAAATTTTTTTGAATTTTTCGCGGAAAAATTGATTTTTTAAATTTTCATAAAATGAACATTGTAGCAATTTTTTATAACTCATCGAGACGAACAAAATGACACCAAAATTATCCAATTTGAAAATTGTTTTGGGTTATTGAAAGGAAAACATGAATCAGAGTTTTCGTTTCAATAACCCAAAACAATGTTCAAATTGGATAATTTTGGTGTCATTCTGTTCGTCTCATTTAAAGAATATTGTCCGAAAAATCAAATTTTTGCTCAAAAATCGAATTTTGGTCGAAAAATTGAATTTTTGATGAAAAATCGAATTTTTTTTTATCATAATTCGATTTTTCACAGAAATCGAATTTTGGTCAGAAAAGGGGAGGGAACCCCCGACGAGGTGGTCCCCCACCACCTCCATCAAAAAAACGACATTTTTTTTAGCTTGAGGTAGTCTTCTGCACCCAATTTTTATGGACCACCTCATGTTCGGCGGGGTCTATGCGTGATCACTCCTCAATTTTGGGCCCATGAGTGCGTGGTCCCCCCTCAATTTTGGGTCCGTGCGTATGTGGGTCAGGGGAGAGGCTCTATGGTAAGGCTGATGTAAAACATGATATGGGGATAAAAAATTTATTTTGAAGGGTACCTCCATGATTTTGGTGTCATTCGATTGCTACGAAATCCAGCTTTCTAACGACACCAAAACTATCAGGATTATTGTCTGTGTCGGAGGAGAAATCCTCAAAAATATACAAAATGTATGGTTTTGAGGATTTCTCCGGATGTCAACTTTCGAAACATCAAACGACCTATACACATCCCTACTTCAGACCCAAATAAAGCCTTTCTTTTTCACATTTGCATTCGATGCAACTAGTGAGCAACCTATTCTTTATGCAAAATACAAACATAGAGCGATGAACATATGCCCGACACACGTAATTCAGTTGTTTAGGCACGCGTTTTCTCGTCACAAAAACTATCAAATTCATTCATATGCCTATCAAAACATCATCTTATTATTTTCAACTTTTTCTCTTATACAGGGTGTGCGGAAATTATCCGACTCCTATAGTAATATAAATCTAGATACTTTTTTCGACATAACTTTTGATCAGAAGAAGCATACGCCGAGATCTTGGTACCCTTTTAAAGCTACAAATGTGAGCTTTAATAAGACACCAAGATCTCGATGCATAGATGGTGCTAACAACAGTTATTCTTAAAAGTATCCGACAATAGGTGATCGGAGTATAATTTCCGCACACCTTGTAGGCTTAAGTTTGTACTTAGGCTTGAGCTTGGGCTTGACTTACAGGGTGTGCGGAAATTATCCGTCTCTTATAGTAAGATATATCTAGATCCTTTTTTCGCCATAACTTTGGATGGGAACAACCATACGCCGAGATCTTGGTGTCATTTGAAAGCCACAAACGTGAGCTTTAAAAAGAAAAGACACCAAGATCTCGATGTATAGATGTTCCTAAGGCACTAGGCCCCTCGTTACGACGCGAATTCACGACCATTCGTTACAGCCTCTCGTTACAGAAACCGCTTGTTACGACCTGTCAAGATTTCAAAAATGTAATCAAAATTACTTACAAATTAGTGCAAAAAGGACGTAATGAGTGGCCGTGATGAGTGTACTCGGTAACGAGAGCCCGTAATCGTAACGAGGGACCTAGTGCCGTTCCTAACAACAGTTATGGTGAAAAGTATCCGACAATAGGTGGTCGGAGGATAATTCTGCACACCCTGTAGTTATGAGATTTAATAGAATGTTTTTTTATGACAGCTAACAAATGTTTAGGCTATCCGACAAGTGTTTGCCTTTTCAATGTCACATATTTTCAGGTTGATCGTCAAAAACATATACTTCCACTCTACATATTATGACCTGAAAATAGCTGCTCAAAATGAAGGTAATAGCTAAGAGGCTGAAGAAATATTTCTACGAAAATCGGTGGTTATTCTTGCTAATTCTGCAATTCTCAAAGATAGTGAGTGCTAGCTATGATGAGAGAAGGCTGTACGAAGACTTGATGCGAGATTACAATAACCTCGAAAGACCGGTTGCGAATCACTCACAGCCTGTTACGATCTATTTAAAAGTGTCGTTGCAACAGGTATATCTTTATGTTACCGTTTTATCTGAAAATTCAGTTATCTCTGAAAATCGACGCCTAAGAGCATGAAAAACGATGCCTAAGTTCATGAAAACGATGCCTATGCCCAAGAAACTCACCTGCCTAAACGCCTGGACCTTAGCCTAAACCTTAGACCTAAACCTAAGCGCATAAAATAAATACCTAAGCTTAGGTATAGATTTCATGCGCCTAGACCTAGGTCTAAGGTTAAGGCCCAGGCGCTTAGGCAGGTGGATTTCTCGGGTTAGGCATTGTTTTCATGTTCTTAGACATCGTTTTCATGCGCTTAGGCGTCGATTTCATGCACTTAGGCCTAAATCTAAGGCTCAGGTGCTTAGGCAGGTGGGTTTCTTGGGTTAGGCCTCGTTTTCATGCTCTTAGGCATCGTTTTTCATGCGCTTAGGCGTCGATTTTATGCACTTAGGCTTAACTCTAAGGCTTAGGCGCTTAGGCAGGTGGATTTATCGGGTTAGGCATTGTTTTCATGCTCTTAGGCATCGTTTTCATGCGCTTAGAACGTCGATTTTCAAAAAAAACTGAATTTTCAGATAAAACGGTAACATATATAAAAAGTTAACAATGAAAATTCTTTAAAAATTTCAGCTTATTGACGTTGACGAAAAAAATCAAATTGTCTATGTGAATGCTTGGCTTGATTTTGTATAACATTTTGTTATGTAAAACACCTAACCGGGCATCTTATTTTCAGACATGGAACGACTACAAACTTCGTTGGGATAAAGAAGAATATGGTAACATAACAGATGTTCGATTCCCAGCTGGAAAGATTTGGAAGCCTGATGTTTTGCTATACAATAGGTTAACCTACTACACTTATTTTTAGACGTGACTATTTTTAGTGTTGATGCAAATTTCGATTCAACCTACCCAACTAATATGGTGGTCTATCATACGGGTGATATTTCATGGGTACCTCCAGGGATTTTCAAAATCAGTTGCAAAATTGATATTAAGGTAAAAAAGAATTAAAAAATTTTTTAAAATGGAAGTTTATTTGTAGTGGTTTCCATTCGATGAACAGAGATGCTTTTTCAAATTTGGCAGCTGGACCTATGATGGAAAGTAAATCTTTAATAGGACCAGTTAAATTTTTCTGAAAAATCGAATTTTGGTCGAAAATTGAATTTTTTATGAAAAATTGAATTTTTGCTCAAAATCGAATTTTGATGGAAAAATTGAATTTTTGTTTTTTTTATTGATTTTTATAGCAAACTGGACTTACAACCAGCCAAAGGTGGCTTTGACATATCAGAATATTTGCCCAATGGTGAATGGGCATTACCAAGTAAGGGGATCTTTTTGAGATATTCCTCCTACACCACCAAAAATATGTCTTTATGTCGCAATTTTCATTCAAATTGGCCTTAGTGACTTTATAAGCTTCTTTTTTTAGTGACGACAGTATCAAGAACCGTGAAATTTTACGATTGTTGTCCGGAGCCTTATCCAGATCTTACTTTTTGTAATTTTCATTTTTTTTTAAATTTGAACTGACTCAGTTTTCAGACTTGCATATGCGTAGAAGAACACTTTATTATGGTAATTTCCTACTATATTAAACGCAGAATGTCTATTCAGACGATCTTGGAAACGCTTAATTTAAACCCTCAACACTAAAACAAAAGTTGTAGGGGACGCTGAGAGAAAACGATTGACACCAAAATAATCGAAATTGGAGACAAAAATTTTTTTCATTTTTTGTGTTTTTTTAAATTTTACTCTAGAGTAAAATCTCGGGGAGTGCCGCTCGGAGAAACCACGAGCGTGTTACCACTCAGCCCCCTGTATTTTTGATAAAAATGCTAATATAAACATTTTCAGGCTTCAATCTTATTATGCCTTGTATTTTGACTACAACCATGTCCTTACTCGGGTTTACACTTCCACCAGATGCTGGAGAAAAGATAACTTTGCGTAAATTTTATATAAAAAATAGTATACACTTCTGCGCAAAAATATAAGTCCACTCGTTTTGTTGGGGTTTTCCGTTCTTAAAGTTGAAAAGAAGAGTTGAAACTTTTTTGCTAGAAAGATTAGAGACTAAAGTTGAAGAACGAGTTGTTTGGGTGGATCTTTTAGCTTTTAGGTGTTTTGGATAAGCGCTTTAATAGGTTTATTAGATACAGGTCACTCCAAAAATAACTGCCATTGGAGTGCATTCATGTAGGGTATAGTGTGTAGTGCACGAATATACCCCATGTTACTAATAAAAGTGGGGTCCCTGTGAAGATATGGCATGAAGAAGACACATTCCTCAACCCCCTAAGGCTAAGGACCCCACATTCATCCTAGTTGATCTTTGGCTATATTAGGCCTAGGCCAAAAGTGTCATGACAAAAATTTCTATTTTTTGCTGTTGGAGCGATTTTTTTTGTTGCTAAACATCGTTTTAGCCTCTAATCTTTCTATTAAAAAAATGGAAAATCCGACTCTTCCAACTTTAAGGACCGAAAAACCCAAAAAGTGGACTTATATTTTTGCACAGGAGTGTATAAACATTTTTAGAGATCACTGTACTTTTGTCTATTTGTTTCTTCCTTAGCATTTTGTCCGAAATGTCACCGCCTACTTCTGAAGCAGTGCCTTTGTTAGGTAATTTTAGTAGGGGGGGGGGGACAATGGCAACTCACAAATGTCGATTTTCTCTATTTTCCTGTAGTTAAAATCAAAAAGTTACTTCAGATTCGAGTTCCCCATATCGAAAATCCTGGGGGCATGATCCCACGAAATCGACATAAAAAATTTTTGGAGCTCTTCCATGGGGAGACGCAATCAACAGGATTCCAAAAACTGCTACTGTGTTGAAATAATTTTATGGAAAAATATCCTCTAAAGGCCTAGGCTTAAGCTTAACTTTAGGCTTGGGGTTAGGCTTAGGCCAAGGCTTAAGCCTAAGCCTTTAGAGGAAATGCCGTCGCGTGAAAATGCTTCCTTCACCTTGTTTTCGCGAAAATAGCATTATTTCACGTTAAAAATAGTGCTATTTTCGCGAAAACAAAATGAAGGAAGCATTTTCACGCGAAGGAGATGTGCGCAATCGATTTTTCACCCTATTTTTACCCCTAGAAGGTCATTTTCAAAAAAATTTTTGAAGAAAGGGCCCTAATTTGCAACCCTTTAAACACAATGGTCCCCCATTATGATTTTTCACCAAAAATCACCAATTTTTTTAGGAATCTTTTTCTCTAGTTGTATGATTGTTGTTACAGCATCGGTAAGCCTCTTTTTTTACGCTTTTACTAACAGAACCGTTTAGACCGTTTTTACTGTCTATGTGCTCAACTTGTAAGCTGTTTTCCTAAATTATAATGTTGTAACACTCTTTTTTAGACATCACCGAACGCCTACGACTGAGATGGGAAGAACAGTAATCAACTATGTTAAAAAAATTTTTAAAAATAATTTTTTAGGCGAAAACTCTTCTACTATATTGGTTCCCATACCTGTTACGAATGGAACGACCTGGTATAGACCTAACATGGGCCTCATTACCGCCTTTATTATCATGCTCAAAGCCGAAACGACACAGCGAATCTCTCATTCGGAATATCAAAGAAGTTGAATGCGGGTCGATGTAAGTAATCAACTACACTATATTATGAAGATATTGGGTTGTTCAAAAAATTATCCTCACCCTGATTCAGGAAAGGGTGGGGGTGTATGAGGTGCTTTTGAGCGTTACGTCGAATATTTACCAAAATGCGCGCAATCGATTCCCCGCCTAGAAAAATCCCCGAATGAGGGTTTTTTCAGTTTGGTAAATATTCGACATAACGCTCAAAAACACCTTATTTATTGAACAACCCAATACATCAATAATGGGTACTACTAAGCATTAGCTGCCGCAAATGACAGGGCTATTTTTCCGAGAAAAAATTTTTCATAAAAGTTTCTAAAAAACCTTATATGGGACTTTCGATGCGGAGAATCTAAAAACGCATTCCCGATGTCTGAAAATTTTTTCTTGATCGACAAGCACCTTGGCTCTAAAAGGGGTTTTATGTCAAATTGATGCCCAATTTGGTTTAAAATTTTGCAATTGAGGGTTTTCGGCTATAGCGAATCGATTGGTGATGGTTCTTGAGCCAAAAATCGAACGTTATTCTTTTATCTGCTATTTATTTTTGAAATTTCTTCCATAGTCGACAGTTTGAACAACACGGCCAATTGACTTTTCAACACACATAAATTTGATCAAGTTCTTGTAGTTTTCCGAAGTGGATAGCGGTGGTGGGACGATATCATAATTGATCGAGTACTTTCGTGGGCTTTGTGTTACCATGCAGACATCGGCGCTTGTGACATACCCACGTACGATTTCTACCATCAGACGTCATTTGATTGCGCAGTGGTCACAAGTTTGTGATCCGTGAAATAGTCCCATTGTAATAAGCCAGTCGTCCAAATCATTGTCGGATAGCTGTAGCTTCATGTAGAGATCTTGAAGATTAAGGTCTTGAAGTTCTTCTATTATTCACTTTAGTAATTTCATTAAAAAGCAGGATAAAATTAAAAACAAGAGAACAAAAATAAATAGCAGATAACAGAATAACGTTCGATTTTTGGCTCAAAAAACCATCGCCATAGCCGAAAACCCCCAATTGCAAAATTGGGCATCAATTTGACATTTAAAAAACCCCTTTTTGAGCCAAGGTGCTTATCGATCATGAAAAAATTTTCAGACATCGGGAGTGCGTTTTTAGATTCCCATCATCGAAAACTTCATATAAGGTTTTTTAAGAAAACTTGATGGAAAAAATTTTTTCGGAAAAATAGCCCTGTCGTTTGCGGCAGCTAGTACCCAATAATGTGTAGAAAAGACTCGCCCGGCATAGAAAGAAGACTTCACCAATGTCTACTATCGGGTCTAAGCAATGGTGGCGCATCGGTTAAGACTGTTTTAAACGGGCCGATTGATGCCCCTCCAATAATGCGAGCAGCCAACACTGATGTTAGTCAACAAGCAACTCTGCTCATCATGCAACGAATTTATCAAGAGTTAAAGGTACATTAAGAAACAATTTATCACATGTGTTTGAATGGTCTGGGAAGCGTTTTCGATGCGCGCAATCGATTTCTCTCATGAAAATACCCCTTATATGTGATTTTTGAAAATTTGCCGCCAAAAAACACAAAAGTAGTTTTTTGGGCTCGCCCTGTACATTTTTAACGAGGAGTTTCTTTCGGAATCACAGCCCCCGAGCGCTCAGCTCCCGCTACTTTTTAAAGAATATACAATTTTAGGTAATCACGAAAAGAATGAATGAAGCTGAACGAGAAGGCAACCAAGCCATGAATTGGAAGTTCGCAGCTATGGTTGTAGATCGACTATGTCTATGGATTTTTAGCTTTTTCCTGATCGCTGTTACACTTGGAACCCTAATATCAGCACCTTATATCAGCGCCTAATCAAATAGTTTGGACCAAAAAAACCTTTTTCTGTGATAAATCATACTTTTTTAAAGTTTTATGATATATTGTATAAATATTTGTAAAAAAAACAAAATAAATTAACAAGCCAGAAAATATTATTGAGCAGTGGTTTTGGAAGAACGAGGTTTTTTCTCCTTTTCACGCTTCTTTAAACTGTCCATATTTGACTTCAAAACTGCAGCATAAGCCAGTTGGAATTTATTCACTTCTTTAGTGTGTACCTTTAAAAATGGTATTAAGCAGGGATGCCAAGAACATTTGTTCAAAATCAGCAAATCTGACTTCAAAAATCAGATTTAGTAGCAAAATGCTGCTAATTTTCCATTAAATTTCTTATAAATTTGACAAAATTTCGCATCTCAAAAATTAGATTTGACACTGAAAAATCAGATTTTTGCCAGATTTGACATTGAAAAATCACTTTTCTAAAAAATTAGCAGATTTGGCTCCTCTGGTATTAAGTATAGATATAATACCGAACCCCATATCCCCTCGGAAGAATGATATGCTTTTTACAAATCTAAAATATTAACCAGGGGTGCCAAGTCAGCTGATTTTTCAGAAAAGTGT
>OZJO01000377.1:10784-40295 GCA_900406225.1 Acrobeloides nanus
AGCCGCCCAGACTGAATTCGTTGTGAAAATTCGTATACGAATTCATAAATCGAGAACGAATTCGTATTTCGACTTTTTCGTCTGTCGACGTTTTTTTTGGTCGACAGTAACCTTTGGGACCAATTCGTATTTTGGTGCCCAGTACCCCCCTGCTTGCCCATGTATGATTGGAATCGTAGGTTTAATCCCTGGGGGAAAACTGTTGAATTTTCAACAACAAAATTTTGATTTTAGAGGGTAAAATTTTTGCTCCCCAAAAATCATATATTTTTTAAATCAAAAGTTTTATCCACCGGGGATCGAAACTGCGGGCCCAACGTTGCTTAACTTACCAGATCGGACGATTGGCTGCTTTATCCATTGCACTATGAGCGCCAACTTTTTTCTAACTTCTCGTGAAATGGACTAATCTACATAACAAATAAAAAGTGGGCTAATTCAGTAGATTAGAAGGGTTTGAAAATCGAATTTTGCTCAAAAAATTGGATTTTTTGTGAAAAAACGAATTTTTGATAAAAAATTAAATTTTCCAAGCCGAAATTATTGTCCATGTTTTGAAATTTTGATATAAATTTGCCTCGCTTCTTCAAATATAAATTTTCTAATGTTATTCTTCAAACAGATTTGGCGCCATAAATCCTCATCGCTATCTAAACACCATTAGTTTTATGGCTCCATTAGAGAGTGCCATAATTTGAAATTAATCTGTTAAGCAAACTTATTTTAAAATTTTAAATTTTACAGGGTGAGTAAAAAAACATGCATTATTGTGATTTTGGGCCCGAAAATTTTTTTTGGATCAGAAATTTTTTTACTAAAAATGACCCATATAGGGGTAATTTTATGCGGGGAATCGATTGTGCGCATTCCCGAAGCATGATAATGCTTCCTTGATCCTGATTCAGGGAATGGAGTTGGTGTACGGGCAAAAAAAGAGAAAATTTTTCGATTTTCGCTTCAATACACCAACTCCATTCCCTGAAAGAGTCAAGATAATTTTTTCATGCTTAGAAAATGTGCGCAATCGATTCCCGCATAAAATTACCCCAAGATGGATGCTTTCAGGGCGGAAATAGAAATTTTTTCGGTTTTTGCGTTAATACACCTAATCCCTTCCCTGAATCAGGGTCAAGGAAGCGTTTTCATGCTTCGGAAATGCGCGCAATTGATTCCCCCGCATAAAATTACCCCAATGAAGATGATTTTGAGACAGAGAATCTAAAATTTTTCGATTTTCGAAAATTCAATTTTTGAGCAAAAATTTTAATTTTGAGCAAAAAATTCGATTTCGAGCAAAAAATTTAATTTTTGAGCAAAAAATTTGATTTTTGAGCAAAAAATTCAATTTTTGTACAAAAAATTTAATTTTTGAACAAAATTCTGCGCCAATAACCTGAATTATCAGCATCATAGCCATAAGGCCATTCATGCTCAGCTTTTTCGGTGCTTGCCATGGATCAGAGTTGAATATAAAAATTGTTGAGAGCCACCGTAACTCTAATTGAAAAAATGAAACGAAGATGATAGCACGTCGTCAAAAATTGTCATAACAAATACAAAAATTGTTCATTAAGAAAAATAAGGAATTTGTGTCCAATTCTCAAAATAAGTGTCATATCTTGTGATGCTACACAAATTTGCAGCTCATCTTTGTATTTCTTGTTATTATATGCTGTTTATTTTTTTGAATTTAACAAATTTGTATTCTTGTTTAAATTGTTTTGTTCATTTTATAGTCAAGGCTTGAGCCTATGAAAAGGATGTTTTGACCATTCTTCAATTACGTAGGCAGATAGTCGAGAGTCCAAGTTTTTGGGAACCATGTTATTTCTACGATTCTATTTTTGACATATGGGCAAGGTATGAGTGCAACGTCATTTACTTATAGTTTATTTTCTACTTGGTTTTTGTCGTCATTTTTCATTTAGTATGTATTATAATAGAAAAAGTGCTGGGAAAACTATTACGTTTTTATGCTTATGTTTTGATGTTTAATGTTGTAGGAAAGAAGGAAAAAATGTAGCTGTTTTAGGATTTTTTATCTTTATGTCATTTTTAGGGGGTCGAACAGATATTATGTTATCATGTAGGGGGAGGGGGTAGCCAAATGATAACGTGGGGGGGGGGGGGGTCGGCCAATGATAACGTTATCATACACTAGAAAACTTATTGTTTCTTGTGTAAAAATTGAATTTTTTTCTCAAAAATCGAACTTTGCTCAAAATCGAATTTTTCTAAGTATTTTGCAAAAATCTGCATGATAAAATATTTCTTCTATCAAAAGATAATGGATTTTTAAATCAGGCTACTTCACTGAAACACCTTGTTGAATTCAGAAAACGTAAAAATGATTAACTTTACTATTTTTAGTGCGTCGATTTTTTTCTACAGAGTTAAACATAGAGCCTTAAAATACTAGACTAATCGCGCGCTCCTAATCTAATAAACACCTGTCTATAATTTGTACGACGTTCAAAGTTCGGCGTAAAAATTAGATTTCTATATTTGGTAAGTTAAAGCTTAACCAACAGAATATCCAATTTGCTATACTAAATTTCGGAGCTATTACACTATATAGTGGGTTACCTACGTGAAAAAATTTTCAAACTTTTTTCTGAAAATGACTCTAGGGATAAAAACATGCGGGATCCGAATTTGAAATTTTCAAAGCGAAAAAACGCTTCCCTGATACAAGAAAGGCTTGTGTATTGAAGCGAAAGTCGTAAAAATAGTCTCATCAATCTTTACTATCTCTCCTGGGCTACTATCTTGATTGGGTTTTTAACAAGCTAGTCTTCAGCCACAGATAAAAAAAGCTGCACCAGTCGACGATCGTAGCGCTTTCGTCATCTCGTTTCATTTCATGTTGGATCTCCTCATATGAAAGATAGTTCCTCGACCAGTAATACGATAATTCAAATATCTAAAAGAGAGCTAGGAAAATAAAGTGATAAAAACTAACATCTTTAGGAGACATATGTGAGCCTTCAAAAAAGTTTCCAACAAAATAGCCAATTTTCTTTGCTAGGGTCATAACCGTAGGAACATTGCCAAACGAAATTGTTACAGTCTCTGTGTAGTTTCATTTGTCGATTACATTTAGTGCAATACTTCTTTTCGAATGTAAAACCTCGTAATCTCATCGCGAATCAACACATCTTCTCCACCCACTTCAATAACCATCTTAGCTGTGTCACATATTTGTAGTTTCTAAAGGTCTGTTGGCGTGCGACTAGCCTGAATAGGCGACTATTAATCCTTAATGTGTCGGGCTTCTGACCCACATTCTACGTCCCCCTCCCCCCACTCGACCCACAACCCCCAGGTGAAAAACCTGGGATCTGTCCATGTATGATAAGAAACAATCCAACGGTTATCAAGCTCGCAGTGCAATCTCACAAGAATTGCCCATTTTTCTCTCTTTTCTCCATCATCGGGTCTCTTGTAGAATGCAAAGCTGTCTTCTTCCATCCACGTTTCCTTGATAAATTCCTTCAGGTACTTTTTGTTACACAGTTTACTTCCGGGTTTTACTCCTTCTATTGCCAAACCAAATTGTTACGGTCTCGGTGTAGTTTCATTTGTCGATTACATTTAGTGCAAATTCTTCTTTTCGAATGTACACTTTCCATCTCTTTCAACATTTCCAACAACTCTTCATCTGTTTTATTCAGCAAGATTAAAAGGCGCTTGTAATTAATATTCTTTAGAATATCCATATCTAAATGAAAGGAAAGTTAATTTCAACAAAATGTTTTGAACAAACAAATTTAAATAAATAAAAAGGAATCGTGAAAAATAACGATAAAGCTGTAGAGATCAAAATTTACTAAAAAGAATCAAGCGGTTACATAGCAAAGTGCGAAGTGGCGCCAACTGCACGCATAAGATCGAATATTCAATCCCACGTGGAGCCGGGATTAAACCCTCAATTCTTTTTCAATTTTATCAACATGCATAAAAATTTTTTGAGCTTCATCTCGAGCATAATTTTTATAAAATTTTTCACCCCGGAAAATTTAGCCTCCCTTATAAAATGGCCTGCTCCAATGAGTTCTTTCAGAATCTTGACAGTATCTTTATCTTCATAGGGGATGTGATATTTTCTTAACCATTCTTAAAAATTGAAAAACAAATCGTATTTCCTGGGGTTTTGGAGTAATGAAAACATCAAATTCGTGTTTTTGGGTTAAAAATACCCCTAGGCAAAATTTTTTATCGATTTTGGACACCAAATGTGAAATAGAAAGTGGTTAGCTAGTAGGAATGCGTATGAGAATAAGAAATAATATTTATTCTAGCGACGTTTCGACGTTTTACGTCTTTTTCAAGCTAAAAATAATAATACATGGTTGAGTCAAAAACAGTCAATTACATAAGTGTAAAATGCATAAATTAGAGAGGTATAAAATAATAATAATATTGGGTTGTTCCAAAAGTTTTGCACTTCATTTTTCACTTTACACTTTCACTTCTCACTTTATAAATGTAAAGTGAAAAATGAAGTGTAAAAACTTTTGGAACAACCCGATAAATAAATTTGAAAAGTGAGATAGTGTAAAAATTTTGGATACTGCAAAAAGGAATGGCTCCGCGCGGGATTGAACCCTCGATCTTATGTGTACATTTGACGCCACTTCGCACTTTGCCATGTAACCGGTACTTTTTTTTAAATCCGAAAAACCTTATAATCGTCACTTTTAAAACCAACTTCCTTGACATTATAACACATTCTTTTTTGTGCAAAAATTTATTTATAAACACTTCAGAAATGAGCATTGAAATCAATTAGGTCATTGCTTAGAAATAGCCGCGTCAACTTGTCTGCTCTTGTTTTTAAATTAAAACTTAAATACCAATTTTGAATTACTAAGCTAAAATGAGGCCTTATATACTAAGCTAAAATAAGGGCTTGTATGATATCAAATTGGTTAAGACAAAAAATTTCAGCTCAAGGGTCCTCCGAATTTTATATGAACTTCTCTTTACACTTTCATGAGAAAATTATTGCACTATATCATTGTTTAAGAATAAGTTTCCCATAAATTGCCTAAACAAATGATGGCAGATTCAAAAATTAGGAGACAGTTTTTGATATTTCTCAAGGCATTCTTTTGAATTCTACAGGGTGTTTCAGGTGAAATGTACCTATTTTATTTTGACATAACTTTTTGCTGGAAAATGATTTTGAATTTTCGACTTTTGGAAAATAACGAGCTAATTTGTCCATTTTATGCATATTTTTTTGTTTTTGAAAATCTTGACTTTGGGCATTGAAACGAAAATTTGCTATTTTTTCCTGAAGGAATTTCTAAAAAATTCTTGCGCCAATTGATTCAGCGACCCCTAAAACGGTAGTGTACCAATTTTCGTGAAAAACATATTCTTGGTTTTCGAGTAAAAAAACTTTATTGAAGGGCTGGGGTTCGAACCAGCGACGTTCGGGCTCATGCACATTGTGGTATATTTGAGCTTACATCCATCACAATGTGCATGAGCGCTAACGTCGCTGGTTCGAACCCCAGCCATTCAATAAAGTTTTTTTATTCGAAATCCAAGAATAAGTTCTTCACGAAAATTGGTACACTACCGTTTTTGGGGTCGCTGAATCAATTGGCGCAAGAATTTAGCTCGTTATTTTCCAAAAGTCGAAAATTCAAAATCATTTTCCAGAAAAAAGTTATGTCAAAATAAAATAGGTACATTTCACCTGAAACACCCTGTATGAATGGTCTTTTGTTTTATTTAAAGTGTCATATTAACACTCGAATAGTCTGACGTAGGGTTGATAGTTTCCGGACCAGAATTTTACATTTGACACGATGGCGCCAAAATAAAATGCAAATTGTTAGGCCAGTTTTCGAGAAAAATGTCTTTTAGATAGGAAAAAACTACCAAAATGAAAAATTGTCAAAAATCGAAAAAATCATCAAAAATCGAAAAAATTGTCAAAAATTGAGAAAATTGAGAAAAAATATTCAAAATTAAGAAAATTGAAAAAATCGTCAAAAATTGAAGAAATTGTCAAAAATCGAAAAAATTGTCAAAAATGGAAAAAATCAACAAAAATTGAAAATATTGTCAAAAATCTTCAAAAATTGAAAAAAAATATTCAAAATTGAAAAAATCGTCAAAATTGAAAAAATCGTCAAAAATTAAGAAAATTGAAAATATTGTCAAAAATCGAAAAAATCAAAAAAATCGAAAATATTGTCAAAAATCTTCAAAAATTGAGAAAAAAAAATATTCAAAATTGAGAAAATTGAAAAAATCGTCAAAATTGAAAATATCGTCAAAAATCGAAAAAATCATCAAAAATTGAAAAAATCGTCAAAAATTGAAAATTTTCAAATTGGATAATTTTGGTGTCATTTTGTTCGTCTCATTTAGCTATACAAATTGCTACAATGTTCATTTTATGAAAATTTTAAAAATTGATGCAAAATTTTTTTTGCTTTTTCGCCGAAAAAATTCAAACAAGTTTGTGTATTACAACGAAAACATGTACATAAATTCAAAATTTCAGACGCATTTTCTTCGCAAACTACAACAAAAAATGCCCCCATTTCTCATGAACTTTCCGAATTTCAGCAAAAATGACAATTTTTTTTCCCACTTGATTGGTCCTTTTGATATTTTTTCTGTGTTATTTTGTTATTTTTATGTGTACAAATTATACGTAAAATATGTAATTAAAGGAAATATATGTGGGCAAAGGGTCCATCTCTTTATTGACGTATATAAAACTATATGAAGTTGCCACGCTCATTTGACAAAATGGCATAATACAACCATTTCGAGAATTGTAGAAAAAGTGTGTCTTTTAATAAAAGGACGGCAGAAAAAAATAAAGGCAGACTACATATATCAGATGGTTTAAAAGAGTAGGCGATAGCAGGGAGAACTTTTTAGACCTTTATTATTTGCATATTTTCACTGCATTAGTCTACGATTCATAGATTATACTAACTTATTACGCTATTCCTATTTTTAAGGTTACACGTGATCAAAGAAACATGAGTTTTAAAATTAAAGGGGAAGGGGGTAAAATTTGTAGCAGCATCTTCAAAAATTTTTTTTTGAATTTTTGCAAAAATGACTCTTCTGGGGGTAATTTTATGCGAAAAATCGATTGCACGCATTCCCGAAGCTTGAAAATGCTTCTCTGACCTTGATTCAGGGAAATAAGAGTGTATTGAAGCGAAAATATGAAAATTTTGGGTTTTTTACACACTCTTATTTCTCTGAATCAGGGTCAGGAAAGCATTTTCAAGCGTCGGGAATGCGCGCAATCGATTTTTCGCATAAAATTACCTCTAGAAAAGTCATTTTTGCAAAAATTTCAAAAAATTTTTTTTCGGAGATGCTGCTATAAAGTTTATCTCCCTGAAAAAAAGTAATTGAAAAAATAGCATAAATAACAAAGAAGTGGATTAGAAAAATTTTGATTTTTTCGATTTTTCAATTTTTTGTTGATGATTTTTTCGATTTTTTACGAATTTTTGATTTTTTGTTGATGATTTAACTCAAAGGCATATCACCGTATTAAGAGTTAATAAGGCACAAAAGTTGATAAGGCACAAAAGTTAATAAGGCACAAGAAATTTTTATCATTAACAATTTGATATATTCGTTTCACTGTTTTTGGTGATCAAAGAATTTTGGGGGGAAAGTAAAAAGTAAAAATTTTACTTCAAGAATTCCTCAAAACCATAATAAGACATAAAAGCGTTGTGTTGCGTATGTCGAACAACAATAAAACCGGTAGAACTTTTGACACACTTCATACATATTATATTCATACGAAATAAGAAAATTTTCACATGAACACATAAAAATGTTCTCCCAACATGTTCAATTATTGAGTATAACCTAGTTTTTTATGTGTGTGTCGATTAACCCAAATTCAAAGATAATAGGGCATAAAAGCATAATGGGGGGAATTCTTTGTAGTCTAAACGATTCAAAACAATAATTGTGAAGAGGAACTCGTTCCAGTGGGTTCCCCACATTTTTTAACATGGTGTATTGCCATCTAGTTTCGAGGTTTTTAGGGACAACGCCTACGAAAAATGGTTCGAAAATGAGAAACTTTTTAGAAATGAAAGTTTATACATATAAAAATTAGCACCAAAAAGATCAAGTTCAATAGGAAAATTGCTTGGAGCAGAGATCAGAACCAGGAAAATGTTTTCATGCTCACAAGGCATGAAGTATGCGATTGTGACTTTTAAAAAAATATATTCGGAAAGATCATGAAAAATGGAGCATTTTTTGTTTTTATGGCATGCTCTGAATCGTTGTAGTTTTCGAGATAATTGTGTTTGAAATTTTAAATTTGTTACAAGCTCTTCGCTGTAATACACAAACTTTTTGAATTTTTTGCGGAAAAATCGATTTTTGCATCGATTTTTTCAATTTTCATAAAATGATCATTGTAGCAATTTTTTATAGCTAAATGAGATGAACAAAATGACACCAAAATGATCCAATTTGAACATTGTTTTGAGTTATTGAAACGAAAACATGAATCAGAATTTTCGTTTCAATAACCCAAAACAATGTTCAAATTGGATAATTTTGGTGTCATTTTGTTCGTCTCTAATTTTTCATGATCTTTCCGAATATATCATTTTTTCATATGGTTGTAACTGACTGGACTGGTCCTTTAAGCCTAGGCCTAAGGTTAAGCCTAAGCCTAAACTNAAATTACTGGACTGGTCCTTTAAGCTTAGGCTTAAACTTAGGCTTAGATTTAGGCTTAGGTTTAGGTTTAGGCTTAGGTTTAGGCTTACAGAGATAACTCACTATAGGTTATGGTCTCCAGGAAAATTCAAGTACTCAGTACGATAGTTCGTGTTATGGGCAATTTTTAGAACCAAATTTGGATTTCCATGGGAATTTTCCTGGAGACCGTAACCTATAGTGAGTTATCTCTGTAAGCCTAAGCCTAAACATAAGCCTTAACCTAAATCTAAGCCTAAACCTAAGCCTAGACCTAAGCTTAAGCCTAAGCCTACGACCACGCAGGGATGCATGTTGGTAAGAAAAATCCAGTTCAGTATATACTGAGTTTGATTTTCCCGCCAATACGACCACACAGGGATGCTGTTTGGAAAATCAAGCTTTCTATATAGTAAATTTTTTGTGTACATTGAAACGAAAAGAAACGTGGATCCTCATATAACTTTTTTGATGCATCCCTGCGTGGTCGTATGGCGTGAAAATCAGGATTAGTACTAACTAAGCTATATAAGGATGCATTCCCAATCACAGAAATGCTTTCCTGACTCCGATTCATTTTTGAGACAAAATCAAATCGACTCAGGTGGGATTCGAACCCGAAACCATTCGACTCAAATCCAAGAGCACTACCACTGAGCCAAGTTTACGTTAAAATTCTAATTTTTAATTTTGCCATAATGTATACTACTTTTTTTTATAAATAACAACTTTTTTTGTTCATGTACTTTTAAATTTTGAATGTATTTTGTTTTATTTTTTATCTTTTACTTCCTCTACAACATCCTACTCAAATTTGTTTACTTTATCAACGTCAATCACATTCGAAGACTTCCTAGAAAATTTTTATTTATTATTATTATGTTTTCATGAATGCCCCATAAATATAAGCGTTTATTCTATGTAAACATTAAAAAATATGATCATAAATTATAGTACACAATTGAGCAAGCAAAGATGGAGAAAAAGTATTTACAANCCCCATAAATATAAGCGTTTATTCTATGTAAACATTAAAAAATATGATCATAAATTATAGTACACAATTGAGCAAGCAAAGATGGAGAAAAAGTATTTACAATTTAAAAAAATGAATGTTAGGGTGGGATTCGAACCCGAGACCATTAGACTCGAATCCGAGAGCACTACCACTGAGCCAAGTTCACGTTAAAATTCGAATTTTTGAATTTTGCCTATAATGTATCACTACTTTTTTCTTTTTTATAAATAACAACTTTTTTCAAAAAATTTTTTTTTGAAAGTTGTTCAGCATAACTCAAAATAATAGAGTTACAATCTGGCAACCCTAGGGGTCATTTCTAAAAAAAATTTTGAAAAAAATATTATTTTGGGTCCCTCTCTCCTTTAAGAGTACCAAAATGAAGTAAGCTAATGATGCACAAGTTACGAAAAGTTACATTCATTGGACAGAAATATGCGAATTTTGAGCACGAACTATGGACAATTGATGCTCTTGCTCAAAATTCGCTCGGCGAGAAGGATTGTCACTTTGTGTCAGGCACGTAGCCAAGATTTTCTGACGGGGGGGGGGAATGACCCAAAGTCCAAAATCCACCGGTAGCTAACTGGTTGTTGCCATCTGTGATTTTGTTCAAAATTTTGACCAAAATCTACAGGTGTGGTTTTGGACAAAAACATAAGGGTACCATTATGATTTTTTTTCAAAATTTTTCTGACGGGGGAGGGGCAATTGTCCGGATTGCCTCCCCCTACGTGCCTGCTTTGTGTAACTTGTGCATCCCTAGAGTCAACCTTTAGGAAATTTCAATTCGGCGGCATCTTCATCAACAGTTTCTTGCGCCTGACTGGTTGTTGCCATGTTCAAGGTTGAAATTGAGCAATTGTAAATATGCAAATTTTCAAACGTTACACTTCAAGCCAAGAAGTTGAAGCTACTGCCAAAATGAAATCGAATATCTTTTGTTCGGCTAAGGAATTCAAAAGATCGCGACCGCAAGTTTCACTCTTTTTCGCGGGAAATTTGAAAATGGAACGAAGGCCCAAAAATATGAAACTCTTAAGCGAAATTTTTTGGTACTTACTAAGCATTAGCTACCAAATTTTTGGAATATTTCAAGCAAAATTTTCATACACCTTTTAACTTCAAGGACTAGTCCACTTTTGAATTGAATTTTTGTTCAAAACTGGACCAGCATATAGGCTACACCAGCATATAGACCTTTCGTGGGCTTTGTGTTACCATGCAGACATCGGCGCTTGTGACATACCCATGTATGATTTCTACCATCAGACGTGGCTTTTCGCTGATTACCGACCTATAACAACAGAATCAGATACCGAATTTAAAAAAAAACAGCGGCTATTTTGTGTAGCCGAGGGGTTTTGGCCATGTGGAATACGATAGGGATGGATTTTTCTATCCCTTCCGCTTTTTTTCATCCCTTCCGCTTTTTTTTAGCAGAAGGGATGGATTTTTCGGGAAATTTTTGCCCCCCCCCATTTTTCCGGGCCCTCGCGGCGCAGGGGGTCGTAATTACGTAATTATTTCCGTTGATATTTTTTTAACGCATAAACATATTTACAATTATTTCACACCTTTCTTAAAACAGACTCGAAAGCTCGAAAATATTTTCTATTTTTACACCATTGAGGTAAAACGAAACAACTCTTCTAACGGCAAAAAAGTCCCCGCGGAAAACCGGTCCGTTTAGGCCAAAAGTCCAATGTTTTATTATGTTTGTGCCAAGGTTGTGTTGTCAAACAGGATTTTGTACACAACTAAGAGCTCACAGAACGGTCCACGCGAGTCAGAGGGTGGCTTTTTGATTTCTTGCTCTCTTCCTTCCCGTTTTCTTGACTGGAAAGAAAGCAAGTGTAAACTTGGAAATTCTCCGATCAGCTACTATAAAAGCTACGAGAAAGATGAGCACAAAAGTAGACAAGGGATTTGGAGTTGGACAGGTTTTCGAGGTAAATAAAGTTTTGTTGGGCTTTTATAAAGTTTTGTTGAGCCTGTAGGAAGGGAGGTCAATTTCCTGCTTCAGAGAGGATGTGTCAATTCCTGATTCAGGGAAGATATGTCAATCTCTGATTCAGGGAGGATGTGTCAATCCCTGATTCAGGGAGGATGTGCCAATCCCTGATTCAGGGAGGATGTGTCCATTCCCTGTCTCAGGGAAGATGTGTCAATTCCCTGATTCAGGGAAGATTTGTGTAAATTTTTGCATACTCTCTTCATTGACTCCCTCAAATTTTCTGACACCCCTTTCAGAAAATTTTTTCAACCTCTTAAATTTATGAATGATCGATTTTTTAGCATGCTTTACCCAATTTTTCTCTTCAATTTTATTTCCCTTATTTTGGGTCAACAACAATTCCAACAACAACCTCAGCAGCAATCACAACAACAAGGACAGCCAGGTTGGATGAATCTTCATTGAAAACTTTCCTGACCCTGGTTCAGGCCCCAAAATTTCAAATGTTTTCGTTTCAATAACCCAAAATAATTTTCAAATTGGATAATTTTGGTGTCATTTTATTCGTCTCGTTGAGTTATAAAAAATTCTGTATTTATTTTTTTCTAAATGTTCAAAGATTTTAAATTATTTTCTTCTCAATATACAGATTTTATTGATTCAGGGAAAAAACTATTCGTGCAAGTTTTCGTTGTAGTACACAGACATTTCAAATTTCGCCGAATTTTTCGAATTTCTATAAAAAATTTTATAAATCGACTTTAGCAGGATCGAATCATGGACTATAAGACAGAAAGACTGATGTTTTAACCACTTGACTATCGATCCCAAACTTTTGTTTTTCAGCTCTCTACATGAAACCGGTTATATTAACACTTTAGGACCAGCTTTGGTCGATGAAACCACCCGATGGAGCCGGTGCCGTCCAACCAATCAGACCATCTATGATTTCCAAGTTGAGAACCTAAATGGCACTTATCAAGATTTGAATTCTTACAGGGGCCAGGTTTTACTCATCGTAAATGTTGCTACTTTTTGTGGTATGCTGTTTAGAACATTTGGGCAACTTTTTCTCACAGTGGTCAAAATCAAAAAATTCCTTCAGATTCGAGTTCCCCATGTCGAAAAACCCCAAGGATACAAAAATTCAAATGATTTTAAAAAATTCGATTTTCACCCTTGGGGTAAAAAAATTCTGATTTTCAAAAAAATTTCGAAGCTACTAAACAATAGGGGGGGGGGCACCCACGTGAAAAAATTTTTTCTGGAAATGATCCCTCTAGGGGTAAAAACATGTGGGGAATCCGAATTTGACATTTTCGAAGTGAAAAAACGCTTCCCTGATTCAGGGAAGGCGTAGTGTGTATTGAAGCGAAAGTCGCAAAAATGCGATTTTTGTCTAAAAAAGATCATTTTTAGGCACAAATCACATTTTTGCGACTTTTGCTTCAATACACAATACGCTTTCCCTGAATCAGGAAAGCGTTTTTTCGTTTCGAAAATGTCAAATTCGGATTTCCCGTATGTTTTTACCTCTAGAGAGGTCATTTCCAGAAAAAATTTTCATGGGTGGCCCCTGCTGTTTTAAAAAATTTTTCAAAATATTCAAATTTTTAGCTTACACCCAGCAATATACGGATTTCAATCCCATACTGCAACAAAATTCACAATATGGAATGTCAATTTTGGCATTCCCATGTAATCAATTTTATTTACAAGAACCGGCTGAAAATCATGAGATTTTGAATGGTAGGTTCAATTTTGAATTTTTTGTTAGGAAAAAAGTTGAAATTTTGTTTTAGGGCTTCGTTATGTCCGGCCAGGAAATGGATGGATCCCACACCAAAATTTGGATATTTTTGGGAAAATTGATGTTAATGGAGACAATCAACATCCTCTATATGAATTTTTGAAGGTTTTAAAATAATACATAGTGTATAAAAAAACCGGGGGCACAATTTTTTCCACTTACATAACATGGAATTTTGAAAAATTCTTAATCGATAAGCGAAAAGTCGAAAATGCGAAGGAAGACAACGGAAACGAAGTTCCAAGATGCTTTGGGTGAAAACGGAGTTTCAAAAACAGTCTTGCATTTACGACTTCGTCTCTGTGCCCATTGTGAAGGACGTTTTTTGGATTTCGAACCAACACGGCTATGTTTCACCTTCCCATTAAGTTTTTGCTGCCCGCGGAAAGTCAAAATGTTCGGGGAGTTTTACACATGTCCCCCCCCCCTCACCTAGAGGCTACTGAACTCACTGCCCTACAACATCACCATTGAAACCCTGTCTAGTCCATTGTACAAAAAAATTTTAGGACTCTTGCCCACCAACCACGAACCGAATAGGAAAACGAGAAGAACTAATGTATGATTCGATAAAAACCACTGACATAACATGGAATTTTGAAAAATTCTTAATCGATAGACAGGGAAGACCACGCTTCCGTTTTCATCCAACGAATTGGGTGCATGGCCAATCAGTTATGCAATTTATCCGGCCATTGCTCAATGAAAGTGGTGGACAGCAGCAGCAACAACAAGGAGGAAGTTTTTACCAACCACAAATGCAAGGACAAGGACAGCAACAAGGCCAGGGACAGTTTAGACGGCAATCTTAGACAGTATAATTAAAACTGTGACCATTTACTGTACACTTTTGTATAAGAATAATGATTGATTTGTTTGGCGGTAATTTATTCGTTTTGTATGCTAAACAAAAAATAAATATTCCTAAATAAATTTCTGCGCATTTTTCGGCATCTATACTTTTTCTAACTTTTTACTTTTCTAACATACTTTTTCTAACGTACTTTTTCTAACATACTTTTTCTAACCTTTTTTTAAAAGTATACTTTTTCTAACTTTTTTTCCTAGGCAAAATCAAATCGACTCAAGTGGGATTCGAACCCGCGACCTTGTGGGAAAAATCAAAAAGTCCATTTTTTCAAAAAAGATCTCCTGGATTCGAGTTTTATGGTCTCGGGTTCGAATCCCACCTGAGTCGATTTGATTTTGCCTAGGAAAAAAAAGTTAGAAAAAGTATACTTTTAAAAAAAGGTTAGAAAAAGTATGTTAGAAAAGTAAAAAGTTAGAAAAAGTATAGATGCCCATTTTTCGACCGTGGAAAGTGGCTTGGGAACGAAGTTCTTGTTCGGGTTTCAAAACAGTCTTGCGTTTATGGCTTCGTCGCGGTGCCCGTTGTGAAGGACGTTTTGTGAATTTCCAACCAGCACAGCTATGTTTCACTTGCCATACTTCCTTATGGAAGAAGTTCTTTCTGCCACGAAGTTCTTGTTCGGGTTTCAAAACAGTCTTGCGTTTACGGCTTCGTCTCGGTGCCCATTGTGAAGGACGTTTTGTGAATTTCCAACCAGCACAGCTATGTTTCACTTGCCATACTTTCTTACGGAAGAAGTTCTTTCTGCCATGAATTTTCTTGAGTTCATTTTCCAGCTTCTTGAGTTATTTTTCCAGCCATGTATAATTGCTTCGCCATGCGCCCAATTCGTTGCGTGAAAAGACAAAAATGAAGTTCTTTCTGCCACGAAATAGTTCTTTTTTGTAATTTCATTTGTTGGATTCAGGAGATATCAATCGAGTCTGAAATACAAACAGTTAAGAAATTGTTTATCGCTGAAAGTTATAAAAATAAAATCGAGTCAATTTTAAAGGTGAGCGCAAAAAAAGTGCCGAAAAACTTGGCAGCGCACCGGACCATCACATCTTGATGTGTCACCAAATTATCCGCTGTTAATTTTGAAGTATAGTCAACTCTCGATTTAGTGACACTTCAGGGAGGGGGTCACTAAATCGAACAGGAGGGAGAGTGTCACTAAATTGAATCGGAAGGAGGGTGCCACTAAATCGAGTTTGACTATATCTATACTTTTGCAAAGCATCCCTGCGTGGTCGTGTTGGCGGAAAAATTTTCATGAGGGGTCACTAAATCGAGAGTTGACTGTAGACGCAACGAATTTTCTCGCCAACACGATCATGAAGTGATGCATTGCAAAAGTATAATACAGTCAAACTCGATTTAGTGACACCCTCCCTCCGATTCACTTAGTGATACCTTCTGATTCAATTTAGTGACCCCTCCCTGGGGGTGTCACTAAATCAAGAGTTGACTGTATCTATTTATATTTTTGCAACGCATCCCTGCGTGGTCGTGTTGGCGGGAAAATCCTGGAAGTGGGAGAGGTGGCAAATAAATTCAAAATTTGTGGAGTTTTTTTACTCGAGTGCTTTTTCTGCGTGGGCAACAATAATTTTCGAACAAACACCCATTGTTAACATTTCAAAATTCCCGCCGAAAACTTTCTCTTCAATAAACATTCGGCGCTTTCCAATACAAAAATTAGCTTACTTCATTTTGCGATAAACTGTTCTTTTTTAACATAAAAGCTTTAACTCGCGAAAGAAACATGGCAAGCAAAAGTGGAACGTCGCACAAAGTCGTTCCTTCTAGCCTAGCCGATGATGGCGTCTTGGAAAACCTTATTGAAACTGATGGTGTCGATGATTCGAATGAATATCATGAGCAAAGAATGTTGGAAGACCCTAACGGGGGATATGTTCCGGTAAAAATAAAATTCGGATTTCGGGGGCAGGGTCGCCCGCAGGCCAAAGTGAGCCCCTGCAAAAAATTTTGCTATCTGCACGCAGCCCACGGGCAGAATCCCTCCTTCGTGGTAGGATTTCCCTATTACGATTTTTCACCAAAATTTTCATATTTTTCAACAAAAATGTCAGTTTTTCACCTAAAAATTTTCATTTTCTGAGCATTTTCAGCTTAAGAAGCGCTTTAAAAGCCCCGCCAAACGCATCCCTACGTGACCACGCAGGGATGCATATTGGAAAATCAAGATCAGTAATACTGTATATATATACTGAGCTTCTTTTTCTCGCCATACGACCACGCAGGGATGCATGTTGGTGGGAAAATCAATCTCAATATATACCAGTAAGACACTGCATTCTGACGCAGCGTTAAAAGTTGAAAACGCCATAACTTTTTTTCCTGAAGGAATTTCAACAACTTTTCTTTGTAGCCCCCTAAACCATACCCAATTTTAGGGGGACAGAAAAGAAAAGTTTTCGAAATTCTTTCATGAAAAAGTTGTGGCGTTTCCAACTTTTGACGCAGCGTCATGTCGCTGATGCTAACGCTAGCATGTGTGAGCACCCTTACGGCTATAAAATGGAAAAAAAGAAAAATCGATTAATTTTTTTTTCTTTTGCTAAAGTTATCTTTGAAAGCAAAGACTATTGTATTGGGTTGTTTTGAACAAAATTTGAAATTTTGTTCAAAAATTCAATTTTTTTTCGCAAAAATTCGATTTTTGAGAAAATTCAATTTTTTCAAAAAGTTTGGCAGTTTCGTAAGTCGATGAAAAACGAAAAAATTTTAATTTTCGCGTCAATACACAACTTTTATTGATCCAGGGACGAATTTTCACTGCGTTCATGCTTTCGTTGTAATACACATTTCCAAATTTTAGATGACAATTTCCTCCAATAACCAACGAGAAGAAATGGAACACTTGATTCCCGAAGACGAAAATGCTTTATTTCACGAGCAAGAGTTCGTCGAAGACCCGAACACCAGCTATGTCACAGTCTCCATCGAAGAGCTCCAAGCGGCCGGAATCGATATCGACAATATCAGTGAGCTCACTGAAGAACAAATCCAGACTCTGTTGAGTATCAGCCAGCAAAACCGACGAGCTGCACAACACCAGCCTGCGCAACAACACTTCCAAGAAGCCCATCACGGTTCCTATTTAGTCCCCAAGAGTGAATCTGTTATGACTAGCAATTTTGCTCCAACTTTGGAGCATTTCCCTGGGACTTCTGAAGGCACAGGTAAGAATTAATATACAGGGTGTGGCAAAAGTTCCCGTAAAAGTTGTCTTTAAAAAATCACGGGAACTTTTGCCGCATCCTATATTTTTATACAGAGTGATAAAAAAACGTACTTTTGCATTTTTTTGTGAAAAATTGAAAAAAAAATTTTTTGAAAATTTTCGTCAAAAAAACACAAAATTACGATTTTTTGCTCATCCTGTAAAACTTCGGATTTTTAGCGCCACGAACGATCCACCAACAAAGAACCGGGCCCCAAAGAAGATTGGCCAAACAACCACAGCCGGTTGTGAGTCAACCAGTTCAGGTGCCAACTAGTTCTATAGCAAGTGCACCGAGTACTTCACAGCCTGTACCAGAAGCACCACCGAATCAAATTACGATTACTATCACCGATGAAGGACATATTCGGCTCACGGATGCGGCAAATCAAACTTTCTTTGTAGGTTCTATATTATAACAAAGACGGCAATCTTTTTAGCTCGACGAGACGAACAAAACGACACCAAATTTATCCAATTTGAGAATTGTTTTGGATTATTGAAACGAAAATTCTGATTCAGGGTTTTCGTTTCAATAACCCAAAACAATTTTCAAATTGGTGTCATTTTGTTCGATTCTCATTTAGCTATAAAAAATTGTTACAATGTTCATTTAATGAAAATTTAAAAAATCGATTTTTCCGCAAAAAAAATCAAAAATTTTTGTGTATTACAACGAAAACAAGAACGCAAATTCACATTTCAATCGCAATTATCTCGAAAACTACAACGATTCAGAACGTGCCGTAAAAACAAAAAATGCTCCATTTTTCATGAACTTTCCGAATAATATAACTTTTTCATAGTATTTTCCTATTGGCTCCTTTAATCGTAAAAATTTAGTTTTCTCGTGAAAACTTGGCTTTACAAAACATTGATGCAAAAAATCTCACCGATAAAAACATACAAGACATTATACAAATGGCATTGCCTTCATTGGACGTGTAAGTGCAAAATATCAACTACTTCACCCAAGATTTTTAAACTTTTTTAGGGGAAGAAACCATAGTGCTGCAGTCCCACCTCAAAAACGAAGAAGAGTTGAACCAACCATACCCACAGAAGAACCAATGTTTTCGCATATTGTATTTTTTTTTAATTTTCGGAGCTACTAGGGGGGCCACCCACGTGAAAATTTTTTCTGGAAATGACACTTCTAGGGGTAAAAACATGCGGGGAATCCGAATTTCCATTTTCGAAGTGAAAAAATGTTTGCCTGATTCAGGGAAGGCCTGTGTATTGAAGCGAAAAGTCGTAAAAATGCGGTTTTTGCCTAAAAACGACTCCTTTGGGGATAAAAATGTGCGAGGAATCCGAATTTCCGAAAGCTTTTCTTGAATCCGAGGAATTTTATAAATGTCAAATTCGGATTCCCCGCACACGTTTACCCCAAAAGAGTCGTTTTTACGCAAAAAGCTCATTTTTGCAACTTTTCGCTTCAATACACCTTCCCTGAATCAGGGAAGTGCTTTGAAAATGTCAAATTCCGACGAATTCTTCAATTTTTATCGATTTTTAAAATTTTTTGACACATTTTCAATTATTTCATTTTTACCTCAAAAAGGGTCGTTTTTAGGCAAAAATCGTATTTTTGGACTTTTCGCTTCAATACACAATACGTCTTCCCTGAATCAAGGAAGCGTTTTTTCGCTTCGAAAATGTCAAATTCGGATTTTCCGCATGTTTTTACCCATAGAAGTGTCATTTTCAGAAAACAAAATTTTCACGTGGGTGCCCCTCCCCCCTATTGTGTTAGTAGTTCAAAAACCTTTTCAGCCCCATCAAAACGGTGCTGCTGCCCAAGGAACGTCGATCTCAACTGCAGCTCAGCCAGCTTCTCATCGATTAACCCCAACACGCGGCGGCTCAACCCTATCCCAATTTATGCCATCATTACAGGCAATCAACTATCGCCAACAACAGGACTCCATGCTGTTGGGCGAAGAAGTCGAAGTGACCAAAAATGGACAGACCTCTATGGCGATTGTGAGATACTGTAGACCGGGTGCTGGATACAAAGTTCAATATCCTGATGGACATTTCGAGTGGGTCAGCGAAAGCCAGATCACGAAAAGATCCGGCTCAAGTCCCGCGCAGGGAAAAGCGAGAACCCGAGCCACCGATGTGACTTCACCATTTCGACCTCCTAGCAGCCAATCTATGGGGTCACAAATCCCCGTGGGGGTCAAGAAGATCATGACAGACGTGGTCGGTGCGGCTGGAGTTGGAAGAAGAGTACCTCCACCGGTTCCTGGGATCAAACTTGCCCCAGCACTTCGTCCATCGGGACCGCCGAATTTCTACTGCTCAGTTTGTGACAAACACGTTTGCCAGCAAGAACCTGCGTACATAATTCTACGGTTGCCAGCATGTTCGACTTGTGCCGATGAGAAAATTGTTATACTCGACGAAGACGATGATGAAACTGAATCTGGGAGAGAAGAGGTCGGTTTTTAATTTTTTATAACAATTGAAAAAAATAGAAAATTTCAAAAAAAAAATCGAAAATTTTCAAAAAATTCGAAAAAATCAAATTGGATTTACTGTCTTTTGTTCGCCAACACAAAATAACCTTTTTTAGACCGATTCCCAACATGAAAATGAAGCTCCTCGAATTGAAAAACAGTCAGAAATCCGTGGAATCCGAGTGTCCACGTTAGATGAACCTGAAAACCCAATAGAATCCAGCCAGAATACCGCAACGACTCACCAATCTGAGCCTATTTTATCGAGAAATATGGACGAGCACGGCTTCCCTGCGGACGCGTTGACCGAAGAAGTAGAAGAAAACCATTCGAGCCAAGATTTTGGCAATGAACAAGGTGTGGAAAAAATCAACAAACTTTTTGAAATTTTTTAGGTGAAATTCATGTAGCCCAAGAATCTCAACTCCAAAGAATCGATACGGAATTGGGACATTCTGAGCATAATATCTCCCATGAATCTTTTCTAGAAAATTCAGATGCTTTTATTGGTGAAACGCTTTCGTAAGCAATGAATATGTTACGCTTTTAAAATCTTCCAATGCTTTGACCCTATGTATTGATATTTATTTAATGCAATTTTTTATTTTTCAAATAAAAGTTTGAATCTACATCGTAGTTCCAGTGAGCAGAAGAGTAGAGGGTGAGCCAAAATGGGCTATCGTGGCAATGTCAACTGGCAGGTTGTTTCAGATCTTCTTTGCGGTATATAAGAACCACATAAAGACAATATAAACCAAACTTTTTATTGAATAAACAAAAAAAAACTTAAAAAAACAAAACAAGCATTTAATTTTGAATATTTTAATAGGCTTGTGGAGGTGCCATCAGAGGCTGCTGCTGAGCATACGGATTCGGAACTTCTGGCAACTTCTTTGTCATACTAATCGTCAATTCTTTTTCTTTCTTCTCGCGTACTGGCTCGACTTGAATGGTGTCCGGAAGAAGCACGTTCGGGCCTTTAACACCATTTGGATCGAATTTGAGCAAGATCTTGACCTTGACACCAAGAACGCCTAAAACAGATTTAGATATTTTCAACAAAAATTTTTGGAACTAGTATCGATTAGGTACCGAACATGAAATTTTTCATCGGAATTGACCCTTCTATGGGGTAATTTTATGCAAGGAATCCGAATTTCACATTTCCGGGATCTGAAAATCTTTCCCCAAATCAAGAAAAGGCTATTTATATGACGTATGGCACACACAGATCACATGTAATACGTCATAAAAATAGCTTTTCTTGATTTAGGGAAAGATTTTCAGATGAAATTCGAGTCCTCTAGTTCCGACTAAAGCGGCTGCCAACTAAAAAAATTTTTTCCTCGCATAAAATTATCTCTAGAGGGGTCAATGCGAGATGATGAAAAAATTTTTTTCGAAAAATTTCACTTTCAATGGAATACCTAATCGATACTTCCAAAAAATTTCTCACTCAATAGTATAAATAAACTCGCCTTGTTTCATTTTAATATGTCGAACAGCATCTTTGACATAAATGTTTGTTGGATCACCAGAATGAATCATCTTTCCCGAAACAAACTTCATTGATTTGGCGCGTTGTCCACGCAGCTTTCCGGCAACGACAATCTCAACGCCATCTGCGCCCGATTCCATAACGAAACGAAGAACACCATAACAGGCTCGACGAACCGCAAGACCACCGATCAATTTGTAAGCAAGAGACTCGCATTGAATTGATGCCTCGAGTCCTCTAGTTCCGACTAAAGCGGCTGCCAACTAAAAAAATGGGGCTATTCAAGTCTGGGGGCCCAATGACATGAAAAAAATTGAAACATTTTTTCCAGAAAATGACTCCTTTAGCGTAATTTTTAATGAGAAATCCAAAAAACGCACTCCTAAAACAAAAAAAACACTTCCCTGGCACTGTTTCAAGCTAAGTTTTCAATTTTTTTCACGTCATTGGGCCCCTAGACTTTAATAGCCCAAAAAAATTATATTTTAAGGAAAATTCATAGCAAAGTGGTTTTTAGGGTAAAGCGTAGGGGGGGGGGTGTATACAAAACCGTAGGAGCTCCCAAATATCGAAGAGGGCTCCCGATCATAAGGGTCCCCCCCCCGTATGTGATTTTTTTTCACGAAATTTTTTGTTGCAATGCGTTTTTTAAGCTGAAAATGCTCAGAAATTGACAATTTTTGGCAAAAAATGATAAATTTTGAAGAAAAAATGTATATATTTGAAATAGAAAAATTTTAATATAGAATATATAATATAAATATACAGGCGCTACAACCAATTAACCTCTCTGAAAAACTTACATCAACATTATTTCCAAGCCAACCGCCGAAACGTTTCTTGACAAGTTCTTGCAAAGTATTGATACGTTGATTACGTTCGCCAAGCAATTTGTTTTTATCCGTCGCGTAAAGAGTAATATTAGTTCCTCGAGGGGCTCGACATATTTCTACACCACCAAAGCCAACACTTTTATCTTTCTCATCCGCCCTGGGATCCCCCTTGAGTTGCTTACTGAAGAAGTTCTTTAGTTCCGCATAAACCAAGCCATTTTTAACTTCTTTTCGCTTATCTGTGATACTTTGCGTCGCCATTATGTTGCACTTTAAAGCTGGAAATGAAAATGATTTCGTGAATAGATATATAAAAATTAAATAAAGCTTAAAAATCAAAGAAAAACATTCGTTTAGTTTACAAATAGAAATAAATGGACGTTCAGTTGACACGATAAAGTTGACAAAATAACGTTGAGAACACGAAATACGACTTCAATTTTGTTCATAAGACCTATTTCGTCGTGGAAAAATTCTTAGACTTCAACAAACAACGCTGCGCGTAAATTGTGGACAACAAATAGACTTTATTCATGTCAACTTTATCGTGTAAAAGTCGTTTCGTATCAACTTTATGAACGTCAATAAATGTCTTTGCTAGGGCTGCAAATTGAATTCGGAAATTCAGAGCTACAAGGGGGAGGGGGGTAAAAGTCCTGACATTGTCAAAAACGCTGGAAAGGTTTTCTCGTCCAGAATTGTCGAGAAAACACGTTTTTGAAAAGTCAAGACTTTTGCCCCTTGGCGAGGACTTTTGCCCCTTAGGCAAGAAATTTTATTTTTTCGATTTTCTAAAAAATGGAAGCGTTTTTACGCAAAAATAACATCGTCAACGTGTTTCCCGCATCAAATTACCCTTAACAAGGTCAATTTTGAGAAAATTTCGAAAAATAAAAGTTCGTTCACTGTTTATTTGGAAGGACTTCCAAATTTCGAACTTTGGACGAAAGCTCGAACTTTGGGCACTACTACTTGTTTTCCCTTTTACTTTTTCCCCCGATTTACACAAATTTCAAAGTAAAAATGTAATAGGGAAAAAAGGGCACTACTACTTTTTACTTTGAAATTTGTGTAAATCGGGAAATTTCGCAAACCAAATGGGGATGAAGAAAATCCTTATTTCTATCATAATTTGAGATTTCAAGGGAAAATCAAAATTTCAATAACGATTTTCTTCATTCCCACCTTGGTTTACGAATTAAAGGTTGTTTTTCGGAAAAGCCGAGTTGCGAATTTTTGAAAACTCAAATTTAACCGATTTTCGTTTCAATATTCAAACTATATTGCAGTTCAGGCAATTGTTGTGAAAGTTTTCATTAAATTTGATCATCAACTTCAAACCCTATAGGCTTCGCGCTGCAATTGCCGAAAAATTTTGTCGCCTTTTCGATGCCATTTTTAGGGGCTTTTTGAAAGTTTATCGAGAAAATCGTTCTATTTCATCAAAATATGGTTAATGACGAATTTTTTAAGACCAAGATCATCGGATTTGGCAATTGCAGCGCTAAGGTTTTGAAGTTAATGATCAAATTTAATGAACTTTCACAAAAATTGCCTGAGCTGCAATATAGTTTGAATATTAAAACGAAAATCGATTAAATTTGAATTTTAAAAAATCCGCAACTCAGCATTTCCGAAAAACATCCTTTATATGGTGAGAAGTTGCTAAGAATGATCCAAGGAATCCAACAAACTATCATTCGACCCTGGCTGTAATTCAGGGTTTTCGTATCAATACACCGACCAATTCAACTTGCGGCACAACTCCGGCATGACAGAGTTGTCGTGCCGGCACAACGGCTAGCGTGCACCCTAAGGCTGCACGTTATAAGTTGTGCCGTTGCACTACGGCACGGCTTTAGGATGTTTGCCAACGAAAAAAGCGTTGGCAAAAGTCCGCTTTTCAATATCGAGATTTTAAATGAAATTCAGGCAACTTTTATTTTGATTTTCTATGTTTTGTCATTGCATTGCAATGACAAAACATAGAAAATCAAAATAAAAGTTGCCTGAATTTCATTTAAAATCTCGATATTGAAAAAGCGGACTTTTGCCAACGCTTTTTTCGTTGGCAAATGTCCTAGAGCCTACGGCACAACGTAGCAGTTGTGCCGATGAGGCCCCCTTCCTCGGCACAAAATTGGAAAAAATTTTTGTTTGGCCCATCATATTTTTTTCGAAAATTTTGGGCAAAAACATAGGGGGACCAAGGCAATTTTTTTCGAATTGAAAATTTTGGACATTTTTGGTGAAAAATCAAAAGGGGGCCATTAAGATTTTTGAAAAAAATTTTCAAAAATTTGGGCAAAAACATAAGGGCAGATCATTAGGAAACAATTTCATTTGTCGGATTTTGGGGTGGAGGCCGGGATGTTCATAAAGTTGACACGAAACGATCAATCCTATTCTTTTTTTGAAAAATCAATTTGTTGAAGTCTAGGAATTTTTCCACGACGAATCTGGGTATGCCACTGGTGCTAGTTATTTGAGAACATACTTTTTGGCCCTGTTCCCTTTTTGTCAGATGCAGCTCTGATAATTACTTCCATACATCTCCTGCCTTCGGCACTGTTCGGACTTAAGTACTTCCGATTAAGTTTGTAAAAAATTTTTTTGAGCATCCCGGTGTTCACTGATTTATCGATTTGTACAGCACAGCAAATCATCGAAATGCACACATTGTATATGGTACGGAGAAAATCCCGTAACATATTTTGCTTTTTGTTACTAGATAAATATTTTCAAGTTTTTTGCTATTAATTAAACATTTAGCATTCTTGAAACTTTATTATGGAGACAGATAATCCTCAGAATCAAAATAATGCGCCAGCTAGTGTGGATGTGAATCAACCCGCAACTCAACCTGAACAAGCGCTTGGTGAACCTGCTGCTCAGCCGGTTGGAGAAGCACCACTAGCACCCGAGGCGATGGAGCAACAGCAAAACGAGGAAAATCGTGCACCTATTAGTATCGAACCACCGGTTGGACGTTTTCGAGCTGAAGGTGGACAGGAATCGTTCATTATTCTTAATCCAGCAAATCAACGATATGCTTTCAAGGTATAGAAAAGGGATTTGGGGGGAGGGTTCAATAAAATTCATTATTTTTTCTTCAAAAAAATTAATTTTCTGAGCATTTTCAGCTTAAAAACAAGCGTTTTCGAAAAAATTTTCGCCTGCGGTTCGGATTTTTTTTTTTGCTTTAATATAAGAAAATGTCAAAAATTTTCGCGCCTATCGGTCTAAAAAACATAATAGGGAACCCAGGTGATTTTTGTAAATATTTTTAAAAATTCGAAAAGACCTTCTTTATTCTCCCTTATGTTTTTACCCAAAATTTTCGAAAAAGCATGGGGACCAAGGTAAAATTTGAAAAAATTCCGGGTAGAATTTTCTCCCATAAAAAATTTGTGGCTACGTTACTGTCTGAGAAATAAGCGTTTCATCGCTATCTTTTCTAGGTGAAGACATCTAACATTGATGACTGGCGTGTCCGCCCGGTTTATGGTTTCCTGGAGGCGCAGAATCAGTCCGAGCTTGTTGTACAGCGTTTGGATGGACCGCCAACAGACGATCGTTTAGTGATTCAATACGCATTGGCACCGCCCGAAGTGGATGGTCCAAGAGCGCCGTTTCAAAATGGCAATGGTGCTGTGATTGGTGAAGTGACTCTTCCGGTTAAAGGCGAATGATTGTATTATGTTTAACCTTTCTGAATCTTTACAATGGACTATTTTATTTTATGGAGTTATAATAAGTTGTTAATGTTAAATAAAGTTTTGTTTTTTGTATCTTAGGCTGCGTTCAAGCATGTCAAAAAAGTCTAACTTTTCCACACAAAAAAGTTGCCTTGGTCTCCCCTTATGTTTTTGCTCAAAATTTTCGAAAAAACGGAGACCAAGGTAAAAAAATTGTTTGAAAAGGTTCCCTGTCATATTCGATTTTTGATGAATTTTCCATAACGATTTTTCACCAAAAATGACTAAATTTCATATTTTTTCACTTAAAAGGTCCAACATTTTCCATTTTTTTACAAAAATTGTAATTTTCTGAGCATTTTCAGCTTAAAAACAAGCATTTAAAAAAAAATTTTTGCCTGTGTCGCTGGATTTTACTTTGACAAAAAATTTTAAGCAAAATTGTCCCAATTTTTCCATTTTTCAACAAAAAGCCCCAAATTTGACATTTTTTAAAACTAAAAGTTATTCATTTTCAGCATATAAACAAGCATTTTTTTTAATTCGCTTGCGACGCTGGTTTTTGCATTGACAAGGATTTCAACAAAATTTTCGTCAAAAATCGAAAATTTCTGAGCATTTTCCGCTTAAAAATGAGTGTTTTTCAGCAAAAAAATTTTCGCGCATGTCGGCGCGAAAAAAACGGGATTAAAGTGATTTTTTAAAAACTCGAAAAAATTCCTTAGTTCCCCCCCCCCCATGTTTTTGCCCTAAATTTTCGAAAAAACAGGGGACCAAGGTAAAAAAATTTTTGAAAAGGTTCCCCCACATTCTTGGAGTCTCGCCACTGGCAAAAACATAAGTATGAATGAAAAAATGTAAAATCGAAAGTGCAAACAAAGTTTGTTAGTCCTTTTGCCAACTAATCTGCTTCTGGAAAATCGTGACACGTGAAAATTTCTGGTCTTTATCTTTTCATTTCAAAGTACGCATTTTTATATGGATACAAAAAATTTTTACCACCCAGCATCTTTATAAATTTAACTCTCTATCTCACTTTTCATCTTGCATTAATCAATATGGAGATCACGAGTGGGATAGAAAGGAGGATGGTATTTTTTATGTGCGCTAGATAGTACGTTCTCTGAGGGTGATCATTCTCTGTGCTGCACATGGTTCGTATTTGATTATTCATGGGTATTTTTTCTTCTATCAATAATATACGTCTATGATCAACTTTTTCTTTCAATTTGTGAGAACGTTAGAATTATTTTTGTGCGCATACTTTTTTTTATTTACAATTTTTTATAGCAGGCAAGGAAAATATAAAATAGAAAACGAGCCGGAACTTTCGAAATCTAGCCCTAAGTGATGCTCAAAGTTACAGGGTGGACTTTAAAAAACTGGAACTTTGCCGTTTTTTGACGAAAAAATTTGCGAAAATTTTTTCAAAAAGTGATCTATTCGGGATAATTTTATGCGAGAAATCGATTGTGCGCATTGAAAATTTCTGAAAATGCTAAGCCATGAAATCGTCATTTTTTCGCCAAAAAACGGCAAAATTCTGGTTTTTTAAAGTCCACACTGTACAAAAAGTGACAATTTCATCACTTACCTCAAATATGCCCATTTTGGTTTGTAACCATGGTGAAAAATTTGCTACCTTTAATACCACGAACGATTTATACCGTGACCAAAACTTGCATATTTGAGGCCGGTGACAAAATCGTCAATTTTTGTAACTTTGATCATCACTAAGCAAGTACAGTGTGTTCCAAAAAAACCGCCATTTGGTCATTTTTGGCGAAAATTTTTCAAAAAATTTTTTCTCCAAAATTACTCATTATTTTTATGCGAGAAATCGATTTCGTCCATCGAAAACCCTTGCCTCCTAGGACATGAAATATACGATTTTCGTATTTCAGGAATTCCTACTTGAAAATTGGATATTTCATGGTCTGGAAGGCGTTTTCAAGGGTTTTCGATGCGCTCAATCGATTTCTCGCATAAAAATACCCCTAATAAGTCATTTTGGAGAAAAATTTTTCTCCAAATGGCGGTTTTTTGGGACACCCTGTATAACTTCCCTCTCCCATTAATGCCTGTTTTAATTTTAAGATTTGAAATTTTGGTTTTATAGCTGTTGCCAAGTTGGTTTTTTTGTATGCGCTAAAATGTTCAATTGAAAATTTTCCTCTAATTCAAAACACATTTAATGGCTTCAGAGAACGACTATGGCAACAAGCCAACAGATTCCTATTCCGTTTCATTTTTCTCTCGTTCTTTTATATTGATTTCTTTTGTAGTCTAGGATTATCGAATGAAAATTATAAAAATTTGTGTGTATATTCTCGTCTGTGCTCGTTTCCTCAACAAAAAATATCAAGATTTATTTTTTAGCTCTATGACAGTGGCGTAGCTAGAAAAAATTTCGGAGGGGCTGAAGTGTAAAAAATGCTTACTAAAAAAGCAGAAAACCAGCGCTACGGGCGAAAATTCTTTTGAATATTGGGTTGTTCCAAAAGTTTTTACACTTTTCACTTTTAAAACCATAATGGAACCGGGTTCGACTCCCAGCTCCGGCACAAAGTTTTTGCTAAAAATTTTTTTGAGCAAAAACTTTTTGCCGGAGCTGGAAGTCGAACCCGGCTACATTGTGGTTTTAAAAGTGAAAAGTGTAAAAACTTTTGGAACAACCCAATATGCTGTTTTTATGTAGGGACCGTCACGGGTTTTCAGAAAACCTATTTCCTGAAAGTTTTTTAAGCTAGAAATAATTTCAAATCGGTTTTTCGATCATTAAATGCTATATGCTAAAAAAACCGCGTCAAAAACTGATTTTCCCTTGAAATTTTGCGTTAGAAAAAAGATACCATACCGTACAAAGAGAATCAAATTTTTTACAATAAAAACCGTACCGAGGCCAAAAAATACACTTAAAATGGCTCTGAATTTTACGATTTTACACCCATATAGGTAATTTTGTGCGGGGAATCGAATGGCGATGTTATTTTTGCAAAATTCTCAATTCTAAAGGTCGAAAAATTGATTTTTTTGTTGTCAAAGCTAAAAAACCCCTGTTCAAAAATTTGTTCGAAATTTCAAAAAGTGCTCCAAATCAGCTGATTTTTTGTACTCGGAGGTTTTTCGACATGGGGAACTCGAATCTGAAGGAATTTTTTGATTTTGAACACTAGATTTCACCCCTACAGTTGTAGCTATTTTTGGGGGTCTGAGAGGGGTCCCCCGGGAAAAAATCGCTCTATCTCCCGCAGATTAGCTCGGATTCGTCTCTTTACTTTATAGCGGGAGTTTTTCCGAGCGGGGAAGCGATTCCCGATGGAATTGGACGAAAAAAAATTTTCCCTGACCCTCTGTCTTCAATAATACCATAAAAACCCCTCTTATTAATAAAGAGGTCAAAAGTTG
>OZJO01000378.1:0-11105 GCA_900406225.1 Acrobeloides nanus
TTAGTGATTTTGTGGGGGAGGAGCGGGAGACCGTATTCCATCCCCCTTATGGGTATGCTCCCCACAGCGCATTCGCCGACTGCGTTTGCACATGACTGCAGCTTACTATATAGTCGAAGGTCATTTATATAAAATCTTCGTTCTTGAATGGTTGCGGAACCAAACAATTGCTTATACTTGAAAGCAGTCCATATTTCCAGAATTAGTGAAATGAGCGACGTTGCAACAATAAAAACACATCCAATTATCATTAGCTTCTGAATAAAAGAGAAATTTAAAAACATTCAATACTACGAATAACACTATTTATAAACATCATAAGAGCCGTAGGAAGTGTGGGGTGACTAACAATGTAAGCGTTCCAAAAAGCAGAAGGATGGGGGGGGGGGGATTCCCCTACTTTGGTAAACATTTGGTTGGGCTTTGGCCGGACAAAATATAAAGGCAGGGAGATGCCAAGAACATTTGTTCGAAAATCAGCAAAATCTAACTTAAAATCAGATTTTAGAAACAACAAATCAGCAAAATTGTCAAGCCGTGCTGAACCTATTGGGTGCTGCAACACGGGGTTCATACCCAATTCACGGGCTCTGAACCATGAATCAGACCTGAAATCACCCGGGTGTTTTTGGGTGCATAATACAAAAACACACCACCCGGCGGGTTCTGAACATATAACACCCCCGTGGGTGCAGCACCCACGGGGTGTTTAGTATTCAGAATGTGACCCAATAGGAAGTTGCGTTGGTGTTACAGGGTGTTGTATGTAATGTGGGAGGGAAATAAACCAGCAACTATTTATTGGGTACACATGATATAAAACTAACTAATAAAGACCAGGCTCTCGAGAGAACCTCCTTAACAACTGTTACCTACAAAGCACAAACTCCCGGCTACAAGAACCCAATGGGTTCAGAATCCGGCGAGTGGTGTGTTTTTGTGTTATGCACCCAAAAACACCTAGGTGATTTCGGGGTCTGATGTAAATTTCATCTTGCACTCAGCTGCAAACATAAATGAAAAATTACAATTTGAATAGACGAATCATTGAAAAGAAATCCAGTAGTTCCGTTTGCATTTCGTATAATTGTAAATGGTTGATCAAATGACCAACAAATTGCAAATATAGGTAAAATTAGCCAAATGGTTATAATGAAATAAAGAGAGCGACCTTTCCAAATCTAAATTTGTTGAGCTTGTCATGCGTCATGCGCCTGATCTGGTGGCGAACGCTCAACTCCCCCAAAACACAACTTGTCCCATACCCAACTCACATAAACGACAAGCCTCCAAAAATCAAGCAACCAAAAGTTCTATGTGATTTTTTCAAAACCATCTGTTGTGATCCTGAACTGCAAGCAAACTCTTTTCAGCGCAAGGTGGAACTGAAACTTGCTAGTGCTATAGATCGAAATTTTGGCACAATAATTGAATTTTTTTCCAAGAATCAAATTTTGACAGCGCTCTAGACCACTACACCATGGCGAACGATGATCACATGGAATTCGAAAAAAAGATCAGGAAACATGAAAAATGGTCCCAAAATCAAGCACTTTCCCGAACATTCTAGATTGAACTATGATTTACATTCTCGTGTTGTTGGTAAAAAATGACTGCCGTGAAACGATTCATCGAAATCAACATATGCCCGATTGCATCGTAATAAGATATGTACCATGATGCCTCATAAGCGAACAGAGCAGCTCCATTGGAAGACATAAAGTTGACAATAAAATCAATCATAAACCCACTGTTTGCCAGACGATAACAAATGAGACTCTAAATTTTTTTAGAATTTTTAATCTATTTTTAACTTTTTATTGCTTTAAAAAATTTTTAACCCATTTTTTAAGAATTTTGTTAATTTTTTAAGATTTTTTAACCCAATTCTTATTTTTTCAAGGGCAAAAACTTTTTGACACTGTTTGTGTATACTTATAAGAGTCTGGTCTAGCGACAGTTTCAGCAGCCAAAATGAGGCACTATTTCGGACACTATAACTTTCGCCACGCTAACTTTCGCCATATAACTTTTGTTACGATAACTTTCGTGTCAATAAACATATTAATTTTAGACTAATTGAGTTGCCTGATTTGCAATAAATATGTATATTGACACGAACGTGGCGAAAGTTGTCCTGGCGAACATGAAACGTGGTGAAAGGTACAGTGCCCAAAATGGCTTATTCTTCCGAAATATATATAGAGAAGAATTTCTTCCGAGAAAAAACATCTGGTAATATTTCGTATACAATTTCAGGGTTAGCCAGATTCTGTTTTGCAGGAACAGCGCATGGTTCAACAATCAAACCTGAGATCAATTTCTACGAGCCGAGCATCTTCGCCACTCGGCCACGTGGGCTTATAAAAAGTATTCACAAAATTGCATTAAAGGCTTACGTTAAAAGATATAAAATTTTTTCTTGGAGGGTACCCCCATGATTTTGGTGTCATTTCTCTTCTCTCACCGAGCCCTATCGATTTGTATAGGCCGTGACGGAATTGGACTTAAAGTGATGGAGATAGCACAAACAAACAGACAGACACACATAGCGCGTTTAGTGTAGTAAGATAAATGGCTCTCCAAATTTCATGATAACGTCTAAAAGCTGTTACCTCAAGAAAATATAAAGAATCACCACCGGCCAAATACAAAAACAAAACAAAAAACCCTCCATGGAAATCTGCATTTCTTTTCACAACTCTTACACCTACAAACAAAGCTATAGACAAATGAAGGATGAAAATAGCAAAAAGATTAATAGCAAAAGATAATTTGGTGTTGCCACAATAGTTGGAATTGTAGTAGTTGAATTGTTCATCGTGAATTTCTTCTCTATATAACACCACTCTAACTTTGACTAATTGTGCAGCTCTAAACGGGATGAAGAAACAAGATAGACGCTTATATATTTCCTTAGAACAGAAACTTTTAACATAGTAATTATTAACATTGCGCGAAAGCAAAAAATTATCGCATAAAAACAGTTCGAAGCTACATATGTCTATAAGATACGGCAGGTGAATGCCAGTTACAAAGAAATTTTACAAGGCCAAATTCTATGGGAAGGAGTTACAACGACTTTTTTACAGGGCGCAGTTACAAGGAGGTGTTACTAGGGTGTAGTTACAGGGACGCAGTTACATACATGAAAAGTATACGACGCAGTTACAGGGACGCAGTTACAAGAAACATTTTCAACAACGTGCTTACAGATAGAGTTGTGCATTTGATGTCAATTGACATATTTGACAATATTTGACGCCAATTGACGTTAAATGCACAACTCTATCTGTAAGCACGTAGTTGAAAATGCTTCCTGTAACTGCGTCCCTATAACTGCGTCGTATACTTTTCATGTATGTAATTGCATCCCTGTAACTGCGTCCCTGTAACTGCACCCCAGTAACACCTCCCTGTAACTGCTGAATACGATCCAATCGGTCTTTTTGAGCGAAACGCATGTTTCGTGTCAATATACAGACTTTTTCAAAAAATTGGTGTTTTTCAATGTTGCAAATGAATTTTAAAATGTCTATATTTAGTTATAGAAGTCGAATTTTGATGAAATTTTCCACCGACTAGGGTTTTTCTAGTCGGGAAACCGATTGCGCGCATTTTCGAGGCATGAAAAAAATTCTCTAATCCTGATTTAGGTAATACAAAGTTTTAAGCCATTTTAGGGGTATAAAAAACCCTGATTTTTTTTGAAAAAGTCTGTATATTGATACGAAAACATGAGTTTCGCTCAAGTCTAAGCCCAAGACTAAGGCCTTGGCCTTGTCTTTAGCCTTGGCCTTATTCTTATCTTTGGCCTTAGCCTTGGCTTTATCCTTAGCCTTGTCTTTAGCCTTAACCAAGGCCAAGGCCTTATGCCTTATCTTGGGGACGGCTAGCCGATTAAGAGTTCTCTAGATTGGCTAGCCGACTCGGAGACGGTTATAATTCAAAATCGGACACAGCATATATATAGGTTGTTTTTTGATTGCTCCCACATTTCAAACATTCGCTAAAAATCGAGTTTAAATCCGTTATCATCACCCGATAGTTCAATCGAACGCTCTAATCACCGGATTTTTTTAGAAAACAAAATTATTGGAAAAAAAAATTTATTTTCGATTTTTTAGCCAAAAATTAGTGAAAATCGCTGTTTTTTAATTGCTCCTACATTTCAAAAATTCGCAAAAAATCGAAAATAAATTTTTTTTCAATAATTTTATTTTCTAAAAAAATTCGGTGATTAGGGCGTTCGATTGAGCTATCAGGCGATGAAAACGGAATTAACCCATTTTGGACGACTGGGTCATATATGACCCACCACAAAGAAATCTCCACAACTTGATCAGGCTTAATCCAAGCGGGTTGAGCAATAGCTTAAAAAATTCCTGAGATCAAGCCGAACAAAGATGTAAAACATTATTTTACATAAAAAAACTTTCTAAGATAGTTAAAAATTTGATTGAAACTTTGCAAATTGGAAAATTTTAGGGTAAAATGGGCCTCGAACTAAAATAGCCTATATCTCCTTCTAGGTTGAGATTTTTGATGAAATAATGACATTTTTTATATAAATAGATCGATCATGGTGAATATAAATAGATCATGGCGAATCTAACTATCGGCCAAAATGGGTTAAACTCGATTTTTGGCGAATTTTTGAAATGTGGGAGCAATAAAAAAACAACCTGTATGTCAGGCAAACAGATTATACATGCAAATGGACTATTTGCGTAGTTGGTGTAATTTTTACTGCCTCACAGTATTTCATTTAATTTCTGTCCAAACATAGCGCGAATAAAATTATGATCAATTACAAGATCAACGCTAATTTGCTTCACTACTCTGGTCGCTCATAACTACTAAATCGTTTTAAACCTACACAAAATTATATATATATGTCAGACTGCGCAAATGGACTATAAATTGGTGTAATTTTTGCTGCCTCACAGTACATTTAATTTAATTCCTGTCCAATAATTGCGCCAAAGATCAATTACGCCCAGTATCCAACAAAACACGATATACTCAAAATAAATAATTTGATTTTTTTCTTTTCCGTTAAGGTCTATATTAGTTAATATTTTAAAGGACTAGTCCACTTTCGAACCAATTTTTTGTTCCAAAATGGAAAAGAAAGTTTACGTTGGGACAACCACTTTTTGTTTTGGAAGTAAATTCCAATTCGACAACTTTGATGAGATAATTGGCATACAAAATTGCATAAAAATTTTAAACGTATTTGTGTATTGAAGCGAAGGGATTGAATTCTTCAAAAAATTATCAAAGCGTTTACAGTCTTCGGAAGTCGATTCCTCTTGTTGAAATAGCCCAAATAAAGTCAATTTTCAACGTTATTCTTGCCAGGGTCAGACTTTGATAGGTTCGAACATATGTGCTAATACTTTCTATTCAATCATCACCTATTAGTAATTTATTAGCTATTGACTATATATTTTATTTATTGTGCTCGTTAGCTTTTCAAATAAAAGGTTTTTCCAACAATTTCAACAATTATTTGACAGATTTAAACAAGAGCTCTCAANATATTTTATTTATTGTGCTCGTTAGCTTTTCAAATAAAAGGTTTTTCCAACAATTTCAACAATTATTTGACAGATTTAAACAAGAGCTCTCAAAAAAACCAAGCATCAGGAATTTTTGTAACGCCTGCCGAAATGCTGCATCTGCAAAAAAACCTTCACACAATTTTAGGTGAAAAATCCTATTTGCATGTAATCTTCAAGTTTTTAATTTTTTTTTAAATTTGGCCTGGCCCAGGCCGGATGGCAGGGCCAGGTCAACTTGGCACACGTACTAATTTCGCCAAATTTTTTCGCCGGACAAAATTTTCCGGAAAATTTTCGCAGACATTTTTCGCCGGACAATATTTTCCAGACAATTTTCGCCGGTTTTTTTAAATTTTTAAAAAAACTTTCAATCGTAGGTAACTTTTTAATAATGGCCGGCGAAAAATGTCGGCGAAAATTGTCTGGAAAATATTGTCCGGCAAATATGTCTGCGAATTTTATCCGGAAAATATTGTCCGGCGGAAAATGTCCGGCGAAGAATGTCAGCGAAAATTTTCCGGAAAATTTTGTCCGGCGAAAAAATTTGGCGAAATTAGTACATGTGCCGCCAACTTAGCCTGTCCCCTTGCACACCGCTAGCCCGAACAGACAAACATTACTATATAAGAAGATATTTATGAATTTATTAGTTCATAAAAGTAATAAGACAATTTTCAAAAAATGTTTCGATAAAGATCAAAGTCACAGAAGCGTTGATAAGAGTGCAATTTGTTTGCTTCCGTAAATGCCGTACAAACATTGTATGTCACATCTAAAGTATCCCATGATTTTGCTGATTTGAGGCTTATGTGAAAAAATTTCGCCAATATGCTTATCATATTTCACATATACGATTGAGTCAATTTATTTATAAGTTTTCTAGTACAAGCTTATGTGCTACACCTAAGATGGGTGCAATTTTCTTCATTTATACAGCAACAATCACTTTAGGCCTAATGGCTAGGCTTATTTTTTCTGGTAAGTAATCAGAGCCAGAAATTTTCCCTGTTCTAAACTAGTGCTCTGGTGTAAAAGTTGGTATCTCTCCAACCCTTCTTGAAACACGGAACAAGGAATCTAGCGTATACGCGAGTCATTGTTTGGAAAATATATAGACATAATGAAAGTGAAGGACCTTCAGTGTTTGGTCGGTTAACTGAAACACGGTTCGGTTACAGTTACAAACGGTTACGGTTACAAATTTTAAGTCAATTTAATTTTCTTTTAATTGTAGCGTTGATATTAGCATCGAACAAACAAAAAAGTAACGGTTCGGTTAACCGAATTAAAAAATTGAACGGTTACTAACGGTTCGGTTAACCGTAACTGTAACCGAAAAAAACGGTTACTGACGGTTACAAAGACTGATTCGCTTACTATTAATTTACAACTTGTAAACGCTTCCATCGTTTGATTATTATTCGTTTACAAATTTTAAACGAAAGACCGAATCGTTTACTATTAATTTGCAAATTGTAAACTCTTCCATCATTTGATTTTTATTCGTTTAAAAATTGTAAACGAATAACCGAATCGTTTACAATCCGTATACGAAATGTAAATGATCCACGCATTCTTTTACATTCGTTCAAATAAGTGTAAAAAAATGTCCTTCATTTTACTTTCATTAGTTTACGACTCTTAAAAGGTCACATATGAACCAAATAATATGTAAATTTGATCGAAAAATTTAAAAGCTTAAATTTATCGTTCTAAATAAATGCTTGTAAACAAATGTGTACACGTTTATTTNCCAAATAATATGTACATTTGATCGAAAAATTTAAAAGCTTAAATTTATCGTTCTAAATAAATGCTTGTAAACAAATGTGTACACGTTTATTTATGTACTCGAAACATCACTGGTGCAGAGGTAGTAGCAAATATGCAAGTGAGATCCTTGAAGGCTGAAGTAGAGAAGGGTTCCAAGTGAACAGCAGTTGAATATGGGTCAGTCGGTTCTAATTCATAGGCTAATGCCGTAGTAAAAGTGTCGAAGGCTTTAGGCATGAGTTTCTGTTAGTGCAGATATTGGTAGTATTAGGTTACTGTAGATCTTGGTGAAGACACTACCATGTGTACGAAGCCTTAACTTTTCATACCCCCCAAAACAAACCTTACTTAGGTTATCCATAATTTAACAAATTACAGATTGTGGGAACGCTGTGACAAATCCCCGTTATCCAACCTGCCCGATAAATTTAACAATAGCAATCGATTTTTCAACCGCAATGGAAAATGAGACAAACATAGAAAATGTATTAATTTTTTTTGTTAAATAACCCCTTTATTTTTCAAAATTCAGCTGCTCAACTTTGTTCTCGTTAACTTTACCAATAGGTTGCCTTTTAATGATTCAAAATTTTATATTAGCTTATTATCTTTTGGCACAAAAAATGGCATTAAAATTTATGATTATGTACAGAGCTATGAAGAATTTTGTGGACAAGTTTATAAAGAATCGGAAAATTTGAAAAGTAATGGCTCGATTGAAGTCAGGCTTTATGAGTAAGGCTTTAAATATCCTCCCTCAACCCCTAACCTATCTACTTTATCCCTTCAGGCATTTCCTTTTCCATTGGAGTAACCCTCCCTTTTCAATGATGCAGAGAGGTCAGGCAAGCAAGCAGGAAGTCGGATAAGTAAGCAAACAGGAAGTCAGCAAGGCAGGCAAAACGTGCACGGGAGTGGTAATATTTTATCAGGGGTAGTGCCATGGTGCAAGGGGTAGGAGGTGCAAACTTTTCGAAAAATTTTACCCGTCAATTATTAGCGTGCATATGTCGGAGAGCAAATGTCGGACGCAAATGTCGAGTCGCATTGGTCGGTTGCTCAAAAGTCGGGTGCGCATATGCGAGAGCGCAAAAGTCTCCCACCCACTTGGGCTTGGCTTAGGATAAGCATTGGTTTAGGCTTATTCTTAGGTCAGGTTGACCATCAACAGGCAAGAGGGAAAACGATACGATTGTCTATAATTTTAGTGTTCTCTTAAAATATTGGAAATTCATTTCTAATGGGCAAGTTTTGAACAAGATCAAATGCGATTCACCTATTGCTTGTACCAATAAATTGGCATTGTTTACTGCAATTGGGTAATTAAAATTTTCGCTTATCATAACTGGAAAAGCATCTTAAAAATTTGAATTCCCTCAGCATGTTTCCGGGGGAGGGGGCAGTCCCACATATGAATAACAAGACAAGTTTTTTTCTATTGGTGCGTTCCTAAGTTGAACCGTACGGTTGACCGTTTTTATTTTTTCAAAAGTTTGAAAAAAATTTTAGTGATGAAACAAATATGAAAGAATCCGCAAACATTTCAGATGTTATTAATTCATATGGTCGTATTGCTGCAGTTGGAATAAATCAACCACTGAATGATAATTTATTTCACATAGGGTGGATGACATATGGACGAGTTCTATTTGATAATTATAATCTATGGCCGGAGAATCCATTAGAGCCGTTTCTTAACACTTTTTTGTGTACTATGAATGTTAAAAGTACATACAATTTATGTGTCAAGTGAAATTGGTGGGGAGGGGCAGTGGCATAGGGAGAAGCAAGAGAATAGCCAGAGGAGGGGAGATCTGGACCCTGTCGCGGCGAAGCATCGAAAAAACGTAAGGGTAACTCTTTTGTTTGTTAGAGTTTTTCTGCCCCCCCCCCTATCGCAAAATCCTGTCTACACCCTAGGGGAAAAGCGTTGATATGAGAGGAGGGTACTATCCATCTGCTTGCTTATTGTAATTTTTGATCGACTATTCTATCAAACATGAGGGAACACTTTGCGCCATATAGCTGTTCATCCGATCTGACAAGTTTTAACTAACTTTGAAATACAAGTTCGATCCCGCTAGGATCGAAACTTTTGGTTTTCAAAAAAATTTTTGCTCCGTTAAAATCGAAACATTTTGGAAACCAAGAAGTTTCGACTCTAGCGGGATCGAACCTGCGAGCTCAACGTTGCTTAACTTGCCAGATCGGACGGCCGGCTTTTTTGAACCACTTGGCCATCCCATTTTTTTACTATAACTTTTAAAAAAGACTGCATGTCAACCCAAGTTACTTTTCCCGAGATCTCGTGGTAACGGACACAGAAACCGGTTTTTTATATTTATGATTATTTAAATTTACAGATTCCGGAGATTATAGAAAATGTGGAGAAGCCTATTGTGACGAGGTTCCTTGTTCTTATCATGGTACACGAAGCTGTTATTTTTTGGCTGGATGTGTAAATGGTCACTGTTTGTATTGGGGTATGTGTAGAGGTGTGCATGGGTCAGTCCGGTAGTATGGCCAGCCTGAGTAAAATTAAGAGGCCTGATGGCAGGAAAGGCCTGTTTACCGACCTGACCTGAGAAGGAACTCTAGGAAAGTGTTTGGAAAAAATTAAAAAATTTCTTGCTAATCCTACTTATGAACGCCTCATGGTTTAAAAAAACGAAGAAAGAGGACAGGCCATACCGACTGTGGCCGGTCTAGCCTGGTTTAGACCAGGCTTGGCCCTGGCCCTATATACCTCTAGGTATGTGTTTTAGGGAAAACGAAAAATTTTTAGATATGTTGGCGTATTATAGAGACGATGCTCAATCGCAATGTCAAAATATCAATTCAACCTTAGTGGTTGTGTACGATAAAACGTTCCAAGATGGGCTTTACAGTAAGTAAGGTGTGAAACGGAAAGTAGGGTGTGAAAAGGGGGCGTCAGGGCAGGCCCGATCCAAGCAAGTCCCTGACCGGTTATATCATTCGGTTTCTGTACAAGATGTTCTTTTCCTTGTTTCAATGGTTTTGGTAGGGCGACTTTTTTTATAGCTTGTAAAGCCTATAGGAAAAGTACGTGCCTGGGTAGGCACGTACTTTTCCTATACCCACCTTCCCCGAATAAAAATAAATTTTCTAGAAATTGCCGGAGACTTTGAATATTGGATCGATTTAACTCCAACAGATTCGAATTCAAATTGGAAATGGTCAGATGTTAATTTAACTGTAATGCCATTTTTAAATTTTATTGGTCTGGGAAGGGGACGGATAAAGTTTGGACGTCATTTTTATACAAAAAATAAAAAGTTGTTTTCAGGGGCCATAGGGTTAGGCTCAGGCCTTTGGCCTAGGTTTATCCTTAGGCCTTAGGAATAGGGTTGGCCATTAGACTTAATGCTTAGGCTCATGCCTTAAACTTAAGCCTTAGGTTTAGGCCTAAGCCTTAGGCTTAGGCCTTAGACTTATGGCTTAGGCCTTTGGCCTAGGCTTTAGTCATTAGAAAGAAAGCTTAGGCCTTAGGCTAAAGGTCTAAGCCTTATGCCTAAAGCAAAAGTCTAGGCCTAAGCCTAAGGCCTTAGGCCTATCTTATCCTTAGGCTTTAGGCTAAGGCTTTAGGCTTAGGAATTCTTAAACTTTTCTAATTAAATAGAAATTAATGGTCGGTGAAAAAAAGTCGGTGAAAAAAGTCGGCGAAATCCTGTGGAATCATTCATTTTCTATGTCATTACGATGCACAAGCTGTAGTGACTTGACATAGTGGGTTGTGTTGTCGAA